>JANHFX010013266.1:69003-82504 GCA_027560015.1 Chloroceryle amazona | reverse complement strand
TCGTGGGGTGGTCACCAGGGGGGGACGGGGAGGCGGGCGGAGCAGGGGGGGGGGGGGGGGGGGGGGGGGGGGGGGGAAGGTGGTGACATCCAAGATTCACAAATCAGAAACCAAACCCTCGTTAAAATCATCAAGGGCCTTCCTTAGCCCTCACTTTCAGTCCCCGCTTCCCAGCTGACTTTCTAGAACAAGAAGCAATGAAAAGCAGGGAAAGGAGGAAAAATAAGGTTGTATGTTTTAACAGTGGCTTCAGTGAAAAGCTCTTTTCTCAATGAAGTAGATGGCCATCTTGTTTTAGAGACAAATGGAAAGTAGCTTTTGTTTAGTCTGGATTACAGAATTTTAAACGCATCAAAATGTATCTTAGTAAACATGCTACAAAAACATGAGACAGTGTAAACATCAATTTTCATTGTGAAAGGTGTCATGGAGACAGATATACAAGGATGAAATGATGACAAAATGCATACTGCAATTTGCAAGACGGATTTTCTCCTCATCTCTTCCAGGCTGTTCATTAATTTTTTATTTGTTTATTTATTTATTTTTAAAATCCAAAGGAAAAGAAGTAAAGCTCTTTGTTCAGTACACAGAGGATGTAAAATACGTACAATAATCATGAATTCCAAACCATGTAAGCGTTGCACATTACATTCTATCCTAAAATCCCAGTTTCAGAACCATGTGGTAATAACACAAGTTAGAGGATGCCTGAAAGCTGTTCAGAGTGTAACATATTCATAGAGATCGAAAAGGGATTACTACAATGGCCCAGCCTTTCTATACCGAGTTTAGCTAAGCATACCCTTCTGTGCTAGCTTCTGCAAGAGGTGGATTTTTTGGGGTCGTTTTATTTTGCTTTTAGACAATCTGCTAATCAGCTTAATGGATTTTGGAAACTGACAATTAGAAAATAACAACAAGATATTGCTAAAACCTGGAACTGAAAGTACAAACCTCTTACTGTTGTTTATGCAGACTATTTTTAGGCCTATGATTTCCTTGAAAAACATCAGCCACATAGGAGCAGCAGTACTGTACTTGAGATGAATTCCAATAGCAATGTTCATGCCAGGTAAAACAAGTTCGAATGGAATAAACATTTCTTCTTCCCCCCCAAACAAGTTCCAACATTCAGTAACATCTGATACTCATAATAATAATCATTTAAGAAATAAAGTCTCTCCCCATGTGACAGTTACCAGAAAAACTACCCTGCTTCCAGTGGCATTTTAGGGAAAATGGAGCAAAGCAATATGTTAAATGAAGACTTCCTCCTGTGCATATACCCTTTCATAAAAGTCTGCACTCGCAGTTTTAGAAAGGGCTAGAGACATTACAAACTTGCTCGGACATAACGAAAGGAGATTATTCTTTCAGTTGGTCAACTGCAAAATAAATGTGGCTTTAAGGAGAAAAGAGTCGCAGAAATCCGATCTAGTCTGATACACGTAAAGTAAGGAGCAACAGCAGGAGCATGAAGAGTTCAGAAAAGATCAACGTTCAGAGATTTCTAAGCCAATGTTAGTCAAGACCAAATATTTATCCAGTAAATTAATGAAGTCTGATGAGAAAAAAAGCCTAATTCAAAATAAAAACAAATTAACCAGCATTAATTTCTATTTTTAATTCTTGTTATGGTCTACCCAAAATACAACTGAGGCCACTTCAAAACTACTTTGTGTGCTGAATTCAGTGCTGTTGTAGATTGTTCCAAGTCTCCTGTGCCCATCAACTATGTCAGCAATGAATTTCACAGGGAGAAAGAAAAGTTACCTTGCTGAAATAATTCAAATAAAACTGTCAAACCACAAAAACAAATTTTACACTGCAAGCAAGTCTCACACCAAGTTACAAAGTCAGGTTTTTTTTCTTGTGTAAAGTATTCTCGAAGATTATATGGAAAAGCTATTTTCCAGAAAGCAAATAATTCATTCAGCATCGCTGCCAATTCTCACTTAGGGCCAGATCCTGGACATGACTAAGTTAACAGAACCAGTTACTGCTCTGCAAAGTACTATCACTTAGTATAAGGCACTTTTGCCTGTGTTGTAAAACACTGACACTGCTATAACACAGGTTAAAAAAAAACCCAAAACAACCCAAAACAACCCAAACTAAATCCAGTAAGAAACCCTAAGCTTTAGATCATTTATAGCCAGCAACACTGAAGCAGCAGCATCTCCAGGGCAGCAGCAGATATGTTACTGAGATAATAAAATGAAAAGTCTTAACACAAATTTAAAAAGTCTGAAATAAAAAAAAAAACAACACTTTTTTTTGACAGCTCCTTCTTCAGCTTGAGGAAGGAAAAACACAACTGAAATGTTTTAAACAGATCTTTGTGAAGAATCAAGTTTCTTTAATTTTAAGGGGTGCATTTAGGAGGCAGACTTCATAGAGTGAGGGAATACAGAAGCTTTCTGCAGCTCCTGCAGGTCAATGTAATTGTGATACATGTATCCACAATTATTTCCAAATTTTTAATTAGCCAGTTACATCAAAACCACATCCCAATTTTCAGATCAAGATATATGCCAGTTACTGATTTATTCTAGAGTTCTTTCATACAGAGAGTTTTGTTTTATCTCTATGTGGGGGAATTTCCTGAATGAACAATGCTGCTGACACACTGAGAACTGCAGCCTGCACTTATTTCACCACCCGCCCCCCCCAAAGGTATGTAACACACCAAATTTTCCACCTTAAGAACCAGTAACTTAAAATTTCACTCTGTGATCTGACGGAACAGTTGGCAGAGAAGATTTTTTTCTTTTTTTCCTCTGCTTTCAGTCTAGAACAACCCTGGAAAGGTCTTTACAAGCAGACTACAAAACGATATTTGAAGAGCTTTTTTTACCATCAGTTTGGGGTTTTTTTTGGTCACATTATAACATGAATTATGTACACAAAACACCCCTTTTAAACGAACATGTTAAGATCTCCTCTTTAGTGTCAGCAAGACACTGCAAATCAACTATTCAAAGTATCAATCCCAATTAAATTCAACATTTGTAACCCACAACCCTTAACAGCAAGTAGCACTGGAACTCCGTACTTGTGAACCTTCTCGCCTCTAAAAGCCCCTGAAAAGTATTTTACAGACAGTAAATCATACAACTGCTGCCTGCATTCATTCATTCTGCAATTCCTGCCTCCACCATTGCATCCTGAAATGCACACCTTACATTAACCCTATTTTAAAGGTAGGCACAGGGAGTGTGTTAATCGTTCAGAGTCTCTTGAGTCAGTGGAAATGGAATTTTCGTTTCCTCTGAGTCATGTGTTTTTATCAAGATATTACTAAGAATTAACCAGAATATTACCAAGAATTATCAAGATTTTACTAAGAATTAAAGTTGTATTTCCCCTCACCACCTTTAAAAGTCTTTACAATACAGCTTTCTATGTCCAAAAAGAAATTAAATGTTTATTTGCTGATTTTCCTAAAGATCAAACTGTGCAAATGCCCAGCAGCTTTTTATTTATTTATCTATACCCTATCAGGACTATAAAGCTAACTCAAAGCTCCCTAAATTAGTTTTAAGCTGAAATTTAGCTCTATATTAATAGTGTTTATAAACAAAAGTGTACTTTTTATTTCCTAGGACAGATCATGCGTTACCTCTACTTTACTCCCTGTTTAGTCCTAGTCATAACTCGTTATTCAGCAACAAGCTTTCTAAAAGCTAAACAGTTAATTATTTGATTAATTCTTACTTTACCTATTCTGTTTATGCTGAAGCCAGACTCATAGGATTAGTAAGAAGATATAATACTCCCTTTAAAAGGTTATTTGAGCTGAGAAATAAATGATGTAGGTAGTGTAACTTTAACACAGTTTCAAAACATGTTAACACGGAAGAGTTTTCCCAACGCTGAAAAGCCAGGGCTGTTGCAGTGCCCAAGCCATGGCTCCCCATTCAGGCCAACACCCTGGTGAAACTCAGGACACACGTGCACACTGACTGTCCCTCCAGTCCGACCCTTTCTGCTGCTCGTGGAAGCAAGCAGGATATTGGGGGGGGGGGGGTGTGTGGTGGAAATCCTACTCCTTAAAAGATTTCTTTTACATCTCAGCTAGTTTATTTTGCAAGAGAAGCAGAAAAGCAGGCAAAGTTACAGGAATGATGCAAATAAAATAAGCAAACATTCCATCTGGTAATATTTATGATATTCTGCAAACATGGACAGTATATGAAACGAAACTTGTCACGTTTTTAGTGAAGATGAAGTTAAAAATGAAAACTGCGACTTCAGTAGACTTTGGGGGTTTTTTTTAAGATATACTGATATTTTCTATGATTTGCAAAGGTGGAGTTTTTACTGTTAAGGTGGTCACAGAAGACACGTCACAAACATGTTACGGGACAATTAAAATATTCAGAAAGGCACAGCTCTTTTTTCCCCTAAACAAAACTAGATAAGGAGAGCGAAAAAGATTTCCATCCAAACCTTTGCAATGACTTTAATGCTTCTCAAAGGCAATTAAGAAAAAAAAAAGCCTTTAGAGACAGGCACATAGGGACAGTACTGTAACAAATATTATTGCTCTAATTATGAAAGCACTATGTCCCATGTAAAGCATCTCACGTACAAAGTTCCTACAATGAAATTCTGCATGACAGTTCTCATCAAATAAGCAACCCCTTCACAACCAGATTTATATTGGAAATGAACTTCAAAATGTAGTGTACGACTTGAACAGAATTAAAACAAGACAACTCTTTAGAAAACTTTCCCAAGAAGCTTGCAAATATTTTTGTAATTTCCCATTTCAAGTCAAACGATTATGATGATTTCCTTATCAAAGCAGCAAGTCACGCAAAAAGATTTCAAAACAGTCTAAAGCTCAGAATTTAATTAGAGATAGTATTAATGCGCACATATCCCAGAAGAGTGATTTTGAGAGCGGCCCCAGCTGTAATTACAGAAGAACCTCGCAGCATTCCAGCCACTTGGAGGCGGAGGGGCACCATGGGTCTAATTTTGAAGCAAATAATGAGAAAGCTGAAAAGTATGACTCCATATATTTGGAATCATCTTGTGGTAATCAAGGTTACAGTTCCTTATATGGCGTGGAGAACATGAAGCACACACAAACACAAAAAATAGAATATTAAAACTACGGGGTATAAAGAACTGCAGCTATTGCAAAACCCCCTACCCTTACCCCGCCAACCAGCCAGGAAAGCCCTCTTACTTTTGTGTTGCCATGAAGTACAAACCCTTGCCCTAAAAGCAAGGCTGGTTACGCATCCAGCTTCCTAACGTGCATAATTAAAAAAGTGTAATCTGCCAGGAGGCATGAATGAATTTTAGACAAACCCAGCAGAATACAAACTATCCCTTTAAAAACTGCTAGCGACCAAAAAGAGAAATGGGGAAAAGGTAGGAGAAAAAGAAAAATCTATTTAAAGAGGTTGTAGTTGTCTTTTTTTTTTTTTTTTTTCCTCCCTGCCTGTCTAAAGTTAGTCTGGCTTAGAGGATGCACTAACTTTCCCAATCAGTTTTACATTACAGCACAAGTCCAGAAATAGCTCCCAGCCGCCTTGGCCTCTAGCACGGTTGCCATGACAATGGAACCACAGTGCTATAAATAGCTCATCAGCACCAAATCTTGTGAGACACATCTGGAATGGGGCCAGCCCAGCCCTGGCCTGACAAATAAAAATAGGCACAGGCAGTTTCAAAGGCTGGAAAGGTACAATGCAGCTCGGCTTGTGTGGAGCGGTGGGCAGAGAAACAGTTTTGATTGCTTGTTAGCATGAGATTTATTTGATAGGAGATTGGGAGAAGTATAAAAGTTACTTTACCGCATACTAAACACTCAAGCCTTTCTCTAAGGTCTATTTTTCTTTCTCCTCCCCTAGTCTGCAGCAAAACCATACTGCCTTTGAAACTGTAACAATGCAGTCTTTTGCCCAGGAGACCATTAAAATAAGTAAAACCAGAAGAGATCTTCAAAACTTCCCCCTCTAACTACTTTTGTACCTTTTTGGCTCAAGCGCATTTAAGCTCTCCTGCAAGTCTGACGGGCAGGCTGGATGGAATCCTGCACGGGTCAGAGCTCTTTGCTCCAGGTAACATCATTCACAGGGTGCTCAGTGCCTCCATGAGCCTGGCACAAGACGTGGTTCCCCCAAGCCCTCTGCCAGGCTGCAGCAATGGCTGCTCTCCTCCTCTCCCTCCACGCTGTTGCTTTGCATCGTGCCCCGCGGACCCTCACCGGGGACAAAACTACAGCTGCGGACTACGCCGAGGTTACAAACCAGCCGTGTCTGCGACTCGGGCCAGACCTGAGCCGTGCCTGCAGAGGTGGAAGGCAGAATCAGTAGTCGCGGCATAAGCCAGCCCACTTTCCAACGGCTCTGCTTGACAAAAGTGCCTTTTGAGCACGCATTTTCTTTTGCTTAGTGGGTGAGAAAATGTCGTATTTTTAGCACAGACTCTTGATCAACCCATTCAATTACATCCAAATTATCTGTGTGGGAACAGAATGTTATGTCAAAAATGTTATTCAGTATATTTGTCAATATTACCCAACAGAAGACATTTGTATAATCAAGAGATTCAATATTTTCTACAGCATATGAAAGCAACAGTTCAGGAATCAGACTGAAGTTGTAAGACTTTGCTCTTTCAGACACGAAATAGCAGTCAGCATGACAGAACACAGTGAACACCACTCCCAAAATATAAAAATCTCAGTTCCTTTATCAAAAACCGATAGAGACTACAGATGGCAATCAAAAACCAGCAACTATACCAAGCATTAAGCCACAGTAAAATATCCTCCGTATGCCACAAAGGCACCATGCACACGGTCCTCACAAACTGCACCATCAGCCCACAGGATTCCTTTAGGTCCCTACACGGGTATTTTAATTTCTAAAAATTGTAGAGTAACTTCCATTCAGGCTTAAAGCTGTATGTAAACTTCCCTCTCCTTCCCCCTTCCTTTTACCACATCCAGTTTGCTAATTTCTGTCTGTGCGATGTATGTTTCAGAAACCAGCAGTTTTCATGCAAGTATTTTGGAAAATGTCATTTATGACACGCAACACAGCGCAATTCAGGATTTATTGGTTTTTATAAAGATACTCATAGTTAGTTTAAGAGTCTATAATCAACTGCACATTTTGATTTAAGCTATATAAAAGAGAACTATATTTTTGTTTTCTCTTAAAAAACCATTCATTAATTATTACAAGATAAGCCTTTTCTGGCTCATATAATGAACAAACCTTCTGGTTTTGTCTGGGAGAAAGATGAGAGGGAGAGGGTTGTAGAGCACAAAACACTGCAAGGTAACCCAAACCTGGCCAATACTCCACAGCACCCCCATGAAGCCTGCCAGATCCCCTTCTGCCATCAACTCTTCGTCTTAACTTGCTGCTTATGGATGCCTCCTCCTCCTCCTCCAGCAATGGCTTTGGAGGGAGGCCTTCCCCAGGCAGATGGTTTGTGCTCCTTTCTTCTTCCCGCTGACTGGGGACACGTTTTCTCCCCAACGTTATTACAGCTGCCTGCCTGTGACCGTACACCATTACCCGTTTGCAAATGAAACCCATCCCGCACAGCTTCCTCCCACCGATAACCGACACAAACCCCAAACACTTGAGGCTGCTCCAGCTGCCTTCACTCCTACTTTGCAAACTTGTACGAAGCTATTTTCACACTCTCACAACTACCGAAGCAGACCAATTAAAACCAACTCACTACTGCGTGCCTCCGAGGCTCACTCCGCAATACAAGCCTGTATATGCCAAATAACTTCAGAACAGCCCCTCACCCCACCCCAGAAAATTACTTAGCCGTGCCAGGAAGAAACATAAGCTGATCCAAGCCCAAGGTTGGGTACAGAAATGAAAAGTCCCGATATGGATGAGATCACTATGTCGTGATCTGATTCCAGGACAAGCCCAGGGCGGGAACATGGTGTGAGTGAGGAGGAACGTGGCGCAATCCCTGTTAACTTACGGCGATGTCATTTTAACTACGTCAACAACTTTTTAAGTGTGTGTCCCTAATGTAGGCTGCTCTGAGCAAGTAAAACAGGTGAAACTAATGGGATATCCTTTCATTGTGTTTCAGCAAAGTATTCACATGAACCTTGTCCTCATGGTCTTTAGCTCCCTCCAGTGCCATCAAATCAGCAGAATTGCTTTCAATTGCTGAAGACCGTCACGTCCGTAGAATTTTAAAATTGCATTATTCTGACAAAATTAGTGATGTCACTAACAAGTAAAATGGAACTTATGCTGGTAATTTAAAATGTTAATGAAAGTGTATTCCCTCAACAACCGGGATCAAAACTCACAGCCAAATAATAGAGGAGACAACTAAAGAGCTAGATCTGAATTAGAAATAAAACTATGCTACCTGACAGCCACAAGATGCTTTAGAAGCATTATTTATTGGCATTTGCACCATGCCTTTCAGGTGATAAAATAAACTAATACTTCATACTCATTTCCATAATTTGAAGAAACTGGGCCATCTGCAAAAATGGACAAATCAAAAGTTCAGATGGTTCCCGTATTTTTCAGCTTCTGTGTGGTTTTCATGTACTAGACCCAAAACTCTGAGAATACAGAACCAGGCACTTCCCCATCTGCTATCTGAAAAATGAACAACATCATTTTTAACAGAAATTTTAGAGACAGAAGTAGGTGGAGCTGACATGATCTCACGTGACAGAAAAGGAATTCTGATCCTAGGACTGAGTTTCCGCAGGAACTGGGGAAGCAGTGATAGCTTGGGGAAGGAATCAGGCCCCAGATGAGCCCAAAACAATGGGAGAACAAACCGCTGCTGGGTTTTGAACAGGGTGGTGGGGAGGAGACTTCACTGCCTTATTTAAATACACTGGTACAAAAGGTCTTCAGAGATACAGTTCATATGTATTTGCAAGAATATAAATCCAACACTGGAACTCTGTCTACTTTGGCACCATCCCACTAAGATTTTTGTTCGTTTTTTTAGGAAGTTAGGTTCTTTTGCAAAAAGGCAGTAATTTTGACTGTTATCCTGCTTACAGGACGCTCTAATGTTCCATTTCTTTTGTGCCAGCATCACACGTGGTGCTTGCTGCAGGCACTTGGGACGGGAACGGGAACAGCAGTCAGTGTCTTCACAGGACTACCTGTCAATACCTGTTCAGGAACTGACAGTTTAAACAACTCACAGCAGCTCACATTTCAGTTTTTTTTTTTTTCTCAGAGGCATGTTCTCCTCCACCCCCCCCCCCTTTTTTTTTTTAAATTGTTCTTTCTCCAACTTGGGATAAACAGCTCCAGGCCTCTGTAAAAGAAGGCACACAACCTGGCATCAAGTATTAAAAGCATATGTAAAAAACACACCTCTTAGTCTGAACTGAGTTATAATTTTCTCTTTAAAACTTTTGCTCGATCATGAAATTTAATACCAGATATATTTTAAAAAAATAATTTTAAAACAAGCAAGGGATACAGAACTACCACAGCAATTTCATACTGTTAATTTTGAGCAGTATAGTGACACTAATCTTTGGCTACTGTGAAAAGCATGGCCTGCAAGTATCTGTTTCTGGGTTATTTTGCTGTACAATAAAATGAAGAAGTCAAATTTAAGTGCTTGTCTCTGCCTGGTACACATTACATTCAGGCAGATAAAAGGAGCAAGAAATCAAGCTTGAAGTCAAATTCAAAGGCAAACAATAAAGGTGAACATACTACTACTGTGGGAAAGACATTCATGGAGAGTGACCATATTCTGAAAAAGTGCAACCCTCCTTTATTCTCACAGAAATTTAACACACCAGAAACAACTGTCCAACATCCAGTTTTAAGATTTTGCTCTTTGCTGAGATTTTTGCTACTCTTAAAAGGAAAATCTATAGAGATCCTCCACCTTCACTTACTCACATGTCGTTTGTGGTAACATCAATACATAGTCACTGACTATGGAGTATTTCCCCAAACTGTATTTCAATATTTAGTGCTTTTAAGCTTACAATTAAAATGGACACCACTCTAACACTCAACTTAAAATGGACCACACTCAACAGCACTAATTCAGCCATGCCATGCCACTTTAGAATCTTTTAAAACACTTTGTCCCTTCCCTTCTCTTCCCCACTGACATGCTAACTTCACTCAGCTCATCCTGAGCAGATAAATCACTTTAAAAACATGAACTTCTTTAAATCTTATCTCTCAAAACAGAAGACTGGCTATAAAAGACCTTAAAACAGTATTAAAAGCTCTAATAATTCAAATACCTGTGAAGCAGCAGGATATATTTTCTATTTGCAAAACTTATTTTAACATTTGCAATGTTTAGCTTTTAACGTCAGCTTTGCTAAGCTGCATGCTTTTAAGACTAAAGTAACACAGAATTTAGAATGAAGCGTGCACAGGAAAGGTAAAATCCCTGACAAGGCACAACCGTAGCCTGTTTCCTCTCTCAGCCAAGAGTCACGTCTGCTGGTTTCAGCACAGAGAGGTTTTCCATCGCAGTTCCCTGACTCACAGCCGAGCAGTCAGGTGCTGCAAAACATGGAACCGAGACAGGACTGGAGTTAAGTGGGAAGAGATGCGTGTGGGTGATGGACATGTGTGTGTGAGACAGACACATGTGGTGAGGGCATGGCAAAACAGGAGGCAAGAGGAAATTTTGGAAGGACTGTAAAAATCCCTTATTCTCTAACTAGCTTAAGATGGTGTTACAATGAAGTGATAACACAAATGCTTCAGGTCCAATTAGTTCTATTGAACTAGCTTTACTGACTCTATTACAGCTGGATAAAAGTGTTGGAATTACCTAAACAATTACTAAATATATTGTTCATAGAAAGTATTATTTCAGCATTATCACTTTTAGAATCCCTCAACAGCAGAATGGATGGCTCTGTTTTGAAATCAAACCTTAGATTCAGGAGAATACTAAGATTCAGTAGGTACTAAAGGTGATACACAAGTACAACCCTTGCAGTATCAGCACCCTCACTGGCCTCCTTATCGTCAGACTTTACACAGAGGCCAAGGACTGAGAAAGTCTGGGCGGGGGGGGTGCTTCTCCCACATCCCCATCCTTCTCTTCTGACATGGGTCTCTGTGCTCCCAGGCAGTGCCAGAGCCTTGACCACAAACCACCCTTTTATTGAGGTTGAAGAAAACCTTTGCGCTGAGGTATACTGTACAAAGCTCTACAAAATTTAAATTACTGCCACGTTCTCTGGAAAACTTAAATTTAGCCCCTCAAGGGATGAAGGTAAGGAGAAAGAAGAAAGATTCCAGCCAATATGGTTGTGAAGCAAGTACAAAATGGTGTGATGAGCTCTACCTATGCAGGTAGTGTGAAACAAACACACCGAGAGGTGGAAAAGAATTTAATTTCAGGGGGCATTAATTCTGAAACTGCAGTGACACTAGTTTATGCTTTATTTTATTACACTGAAAAGTATCAGAAAGCTATGAATTACAACACATTTTTGCACCACAAGTGGGTGGACTCCCCACCCACCCCCCCCACACTCAATCACAGTTGGGCGGCAGGGAATTTGAGGAAAAGAAGAGCCAAACTGAAAGGTGTGCATTCAGGTTCCAGAAAAATTCCAAAATCCACACACTGACTAAAAGCTGTAAGATTCCAGTAGGACACACACATCTTGACCATCTCTCTGTCTGCAGAGGGCAGTGTCTCATGTTTTGCATTTTAAATGGCTGAAACTCTAAACCTAAATTATTTATTAACAGATTAAAAATTTCCTCTTCTACATGAAAGGAACATTTAAGACAGCCTCAGAAGAACTGAACTAAAACAGACACTAATAATCATGGGTAGAATTACTGCAGTGGAAAAGATAAAAAGGGATCTAAGAAGGTTTTGCTTCCCCAAACATAGTGCATATTCCAGCATCAACATATTTTAAGGGGTTATGAACCAAGCTGGAGCTCTGGCCACCCTTACAAAGCCCTCCTCAATATCCAAACCTATTACTTTGCACAAAGACATAAATCCAGTGCAGTACACCAGCTGTCACCTGTACAGCTGGTGTACTGCACCCTTCACTGTTAAGTCTTGGTTCAAATACACGCCTAAAACTGAGTGGGCATCTGAGATATACAGCCCACAGACCTGGTAATAAATGTGCGGTAGATGTGACACTGACGGGCATTGATTAGTGGTGACCTGGCAGTGCTGAGTTAACAGTTGGACTTGATGATAGTAGAGGTCTCTTCCAACCAAAACAGTTCTATGATTGTATGATTCAAAGCTGTGCTAGGAAGCAGGGGCAGGCAGCAGCTCTAGGGGAATGACTGTGACCCAGCAGTAGCCTGGACTGGCTCACCTATTGCTCTGATACCTGTAAATACAAGCTATGCCATTTAAGAGCACTGAAGACAATTCCAGGATTTCCATTTGTTCTGCATTACTATAATTAGAGCTTCCGGATCTTGGTTTCCACTAAGAACAGCAGCAAAGATGGCAAGGTGGAAGAGACTCAGAGCAGATGGGCCAGATAGGAAGAAAGTCTGGAGAGAAAGCTCAGTGGTTCTGGTGAAAAGGGAGGTGTGTTCTTTTATTACTTACACCATTGTCAGGTGCTTATACATATCCAGTCTATAAACATTATAACCACATGTGAAACACCGCTTTTGTCACACTACAGTACTTCACTTAGCAGCAAACTATTAGAATCACCACAGAAAAGGGTTCCCCAGCACAGCAAGTGATATATTACACAGAAGTAAATAACATGCGACTACTAAATATAGCCACTCTGTCTTCTACATTTTCCAGCCTAAGACATTTTTGCAGCATCTTGAACACACTAGCTGTCCTGTATTGATTGTGATGTTCAAAACTAGTGACAGGTGCAGAGCTCTCAGTATGGCACTTTTCCCTCACCCCATCCCACCCCCATTTGGATCCTATAGCTTCAGCTTGTAAAACTACAGTCATCCTCTTTGTCTAAATGCACATGCACAGGAAGTCCACGGAACAGGCTGCCAACAAGCAGATGAGAAAATTAAAAAAGATTTGAGATGCTAATAAACTGTGCCAGAATTATACACTGCGTCTAAATACAGGTTTTAAGGGAACATCACTGGAGTGCTTCTGCAGATAAGCATATCTTTTATTGTAATTAAAAAAGGAAAAAAATATCCCTACTTTGAGTGAGCCTACTTCTATTTGAGGGACCTATGTTTTATTAACACATCTTATGATTTTCTGTTTCTTTGCTTAAAGACAATAGAATGGAGAAGAAAAAAATAAAGGCCAATATAATTTACACTCGGGTCACTGACTTTCTTGATTGTGGCTCCAAACACCAAGCCCTTGAGAAGGAAAAAAAGTCGCCCAAGCCCCACACTGCTCTACAGAAGAACTTCCTCCTGTTACCTACATTCACTTTTATCAGTGAAGCTGCAGATATTTAGCAGAGTTACAGTCATAAGATATGCCAAAGAAGAAGAAGAAAAGTTCAACTAACACAGAAATTGAAAATTGC
>JANHFX010013266.1:53333-68903 GCA_027560015.1 Chloroceryle amazona | reverse complement strand
ATTTAGCAGAGTTACAGTCATAAGATATGCCAAAGAAGAAGAAGAAAAGTTCAACTAACACAGAAATTGAAAATTGCAACTTTTACAAAATATATTACTGATTTCCAAGTAAGTATGCAGGGCAAGTGCCATACATTTACACAGACATATACGTGTCTAATATAAAGTAAAAATCTATTTCAATCTTCTATCTGTCCGGCATTAATCCATTATGATGCTTTGTGATATGGATGGTAGGAATTAAAGGGAAACAATTCAGAATTTCAAAGAAAGATACACTATTTAAATGAGGATAGTACAGCACAATTCGCCCCATAATCCCTGTCTGTATAAAAGCAGCATACATTTGTACAGATTCTGGCAATTACAGAGGTTTGTTTCAAAAACCCGCCACATTTCATGCAATCTAAACATAGTAATTGTCACTATCTCACCATCTACACTGTGATTTCAGTTATGCACAACAAAGGGACTGCTCATGAGAACTGAAGTGAGAGGGTAAATCTCACCCCTCATTATAGTAACAAACCTGTGTTCATTCGTATGTGTTTGTTTTTAAAAGGTGTTTGTTGTAAGATGTTTGTAATAATTCAGACTGGTAAAAGAAGAAAAATGTACTGGGTGCATGTACTGGGTGTGGCACTAATCTTTCATTTGTAAGACTTGTCTTCAGGGAAATCAGTTTCATATTCTTTACAGCCACGTGACTTTATCAGAAAACCACAGTGCACAAATTTGGCATAATTAGCAGGACCTTCTTAAACACAGCCCAGAAGAAAGCTCTGAGGGAAACAAACACATTTCACATCATTAGGGAAAGTCAAAGCTGAAGTGGAGGTACCAGCCTCTGCACAGAACAACAGAAATTCTACCTATTTTTAGCTCACAATTCCAATAAGAAAACAGCTGGGAGTCTAATGAAATTATCTTAGTGACAAATTTAATGGACTGAACACTAAAGTTACTATTTTTAAATAAAGTTCCTAATTATCTTTCAAAACAAGAAGCAATTAAGCAGCAGTGGAGCTACGGCTTCCCAAGCGTCCGCTAAGGCTTGGCTCCAATCAGAGTGAAACTGGGAAATGGCTCAACACCTTTCTGATCCTAAAAACTGGTTGAGGAACAGGCTTGGGGTTTGGCTGGCGTTTTTCTTTTTGGTTTGTTTTTTCTCGCTGCCGCCCCCTTTGTGTTTGGTTGTTTTTAATTTTTTTTTTCCCCCGTGTGTTTTATTTTTTGTTGCTGTTGGGGTTTTGTTTGGTGGTTGGGTTTTTTTTTAGTTTAATGAAAGCAGTTCTGCTTTGACCTATCCAGTCCTGCCTTGTCCTGTTTTTCCCTTCCCATTTCCCAGTCACCCTCCTTATGAGCAGGACAGGGCTCTGTGCAGCTGCACAGTTTGCAACCTGCCCACGTGAGAAGGTGGAGAGGGAAACAGAAACAGAGCTTGTAATGTCTGAAGAGAGCAGGTGAAAAGGGTAACAAGCTGCTTGGATCTTAGAGGCAGACAGGGAAGCACTCCAGAGGTAATGGTGTAGGATCTCACCCAGCAAAGAGCTCTGAAAGAGCCCAGAGGAATTCGCAACAGGGATCATATAGGTATTTGCAAAGTTACTGAATGAGCCACATAAATCACAATAAAATGGATTATAATCTGACATGTTCTTCTCGAAGTAGCTCTTAAAAACTAGACATTTTAATTAGTGGTTCCTTTGATAACATACTGTGACAATAATGAGTACATTATACTTGTAACCTCACATAAGACTATTCCATACTTCATAAATACTGTAAGCGTTATTTTTGAAACAAACTTTTAAGCCTAGGGGTACAGAATTAGATTTAGCATTGAAAAAACACAGATAACATACTAATACCTGCATTTTAATGTGACATAGCAGGATCCTAGAGTCTGGAATGCCCATTTGGGAAATATATCATCTGTATTGGTAAGACAGAAGAAGATCTCTACATCCATCCTCTCAGCCCTTCTACAGAAGCACCAAGATTCTTGATGCCACTGCAGTACTTCTTGGCATTGACACCATGAAAGACTGAACAATACAATCCTTCACTCATATGATTTCATTTAAAATCTCACACCAACCAAAGTCATCCAAGAGTTTTTGAAGGCCTGAGCTTTCTTGAAAAAGAGATGCATCACAACACCAATTTATAAATAAGGAAAGCAAGTTTCACCCCAGCCTGGCCTTTGATAACAAAATGTGTGGATTCTAAAGCAGTTCAGCTTTTGGGAACTGAGGTGAACAGTGGGTCTTCCAGCAGAAATGGTGAAGAGAAGCCATTCAGGCTGAATGAAAAAAAAAAAAAAAGAACTGAGACTGTACACCTTAACTGCAAAATCTGTTTTCAGGGCATATATACTGATAGAGCTAATGAAAAGACCAAAATAAAATAACAATCAGTAGACGTGAGCAAGATTGATTCACTCTTGAGAATCAGTTTGGTGAAAGAATACCCAGAGAACAGACACAATGTTTATGAAGCTATGTAGGAAGACTGCCTTGCCAGGTATGAAGCTTCCAGATGCCTAACTTTTCCACACAGGATTTTATAAATCTTAAATGAGTAACTAAAATTAAATGAGTAATTAAAATCCAACTGAGATACCCTAATAACAAAAGTGGTGGACAGTGTGTTCCAGACGTGATCTTCAGCAACTTTGCAAGTGTTACCAACACTGGCAATATGTGAACAAAAAAGGCCAATGAAGACAGCTCAGGGAGATTTTGCATTTATATTGCTATTTTCATTTATTTAAAAAAATCTTAAGCTTCAGAAGGTTTGGGTGGGGTGTTTTTTTTTTTATTGTAAAAACAAATCTCTCAGCAAAGATCATACAGCGCTACCCAGCCACCTGAACCAGGCTGGCTGCAGCTCCACCAGCCCCATGCTCCTTTGGCAGACCCCTCTCCAGGACCCAAGGCTCTTGCCCTCCCCCAGCTGCCACAGCCTGGCTAAAAATAGGCCTCGGCTTGCTTTTACTGTGCTGCAGTTTACATAAGCCCTCTGGGGGAAGGGGAACCTTGCACAGCACCCAAGGCACTTCACAGCCTTCACAGCAAATTTACCGGGCAGTCAACGCGTTTCAAGTGTAAATTACCATCCAGACACTGAAAACCCTCACTTGCATAATGAATACACTACAATTTAGCTTTATTGGTGGATACCCTTTTAGGAGACTTAATTAGGGCACAACTATACAAATATAGTTAACACAGAATTATACTTAACTGTACCAACTGATTTTAACGTACTTCAGCTACAAAATCGTTTAATATGCCACAGAGTAATCAGTTCAAAACCAGTATTTCAAATCACAAAATCTACCAATGACATCCTGCCTACAAAATTCTTCTTAATCACACACAAAATTAGCTATCAATTTCTTTCCGTTTATTTAGGACTTAGTCACATATATAAGAAGTAAAGAATATTTACGTTCAGGTTGGAAATTGTTCACCTAATATGAGCTTAAGCTCTTTTTTCATTTTCAGCCTGCCCCTCCTGAAGTACGGATTTTATGACCATGTTCTCTGCGTGCAAACATATGGTGTCAATAAACTTCCCAGCTCGCTGGTAAACTTACACCAAAGGTACTACAGACATCTTTGTCAGGGGTCTCTCAGAACCAGTAAATTCAGCAATCCCTGGGAATGCAGGCAAGCACCAGACAAAAGAAATTGGAATTTAAGTCTCCAGTGAAGGAAAGACTTCATTCAGTGTGTCACCAAACAGCAGAGTTCACAGAAGATGGAAAGGAGGGAGAGAACATGCAAGCTGATGGCACGGAGTGCTCCCTCGCCCTGGGACTGGCAGTGATGTATTTGTAGTGTTTCAGCCCAGGGAATAATTGGGAATCGAAGCTGGCACTTTCACAGTGTACCAGCAAATGTACTGGCCTCATTTCATCCTTCTATCAGAAAATTTCTGTTGCTGCCTATCTTTCAGAACACTGTTGATTTTAATTCCTTTTTTTAAAGTGAGTCTTTAATGAGGTTTAACAATATCTTTTTAGGTCTTAGTTTGATAAAAGTATTCTCTAATTGTCATCTTCTAATCTCGAAATGTTCCTTTTCTGCAGCAATACAGCATGAGTGATAAGAGCTCTCACAAAAAAACAACTCATGCTCCAAAAGCTGTCGTGCTTGCTGACGGCAAACAGCAGATCCCAAGGTCAGGCAAAAAGTTCCAGCAGCTACTCACCCACTAAGGCAAGTAAATAGCAAAATCCTAAAAATCCCAGTACAACCTGCTCCACGTTTGCAGCTCTGGGAGCACCCAGGGGATCACTACTTCAGCAACACATTTTCTGCTGGAGCAGCCTTACTGGGGCTTCCATGGCAGCAGCTGGACCTGAGGGTGCCCCCTCACCAGTGCTCTGCAGCCGTCCCAGCGCTACCCCCAAATCCACCCAGGGACCACCAGTCTGGCTGGCTGTTAAAGGTAATGCAATAGTGATGCAATCAATGCCATGCTCTCTCTCATTCCTCAAGCATTTCTTTCCAGCTTGTCCTGTATTTTGTGCCTGCAGATCTCCCTCTTGCAGGATGGATTCCTAGGGAAGGCTGCTCCAGCCCCTGTAAGTCTTTTATTCCACTTGTTTCTGTATCATATTGAATTGTTTGTTCAAATCACAGCTCAAAACAAACCCTATTCAGAGCACTTTTTGTTTGCACAAAGGCAGGTTACAAAAGCGTGAAAATAAATTCTCAGGATCTAATATGAGTTTTAACATAGCTTTGATTGATTCTTAACATTTGACAGCTATGTTTTTTACACCACTACAGTAATCCAAGACCACTGTACCGTTAAGTCTGATACTAACAATTCAATCTCATTTGTTCTGGTTTGTTGTTTTTGTTTATTGTGGTTGTTTGTGGTTTTTTTTTTTTTTTTTGTTTGTTTCTTAATAAAGTTATGGGAATTTTATAGTAAAACTCAGCACATTTTTAAAATTAATCGGTAAAACTTCAATAATACTAAAATCCAATACACCGTAGGTGCACGACAAACTTAAGAGTTTACATAAGCACAACTTCTCTTAACTTCTCATAACTAATTCAATGTAACACAGACTGCTAGCTGTCTTTACAAAACCCACAGAATTTAAGGATACTGTGTACACAATAATGTACTTTTTAATGGTTCAAATTTACTCCAATTATGTGTATTTTCTTGAGAACTGAGATTACAGAAGTTTCACCCATGGCAAATAGTTATTTTTATGGTGAATTTGTTGCCCTTCCTCTACCATAAAAAGTGTATTCTGTGCCTAGTGAAAACTAAAAAACCGAAACCATAAACATAAAAAAGAGCAGTACCATTTGCAAGATCCACATATAGTGAAGGCAAGCCAAAGAATCCTGAATCTTCAGTTGTAACGTAGCTCTGCCAACTGCTTGACTTTCTGAACATGTCAAACCTCACCAAACATCGGGCCTGTCCTGTGGTAACTGCACCAATTGCGTGTCTATCAGCTTTGCCAGTACTGGTAGCCTGATCAGGTGTCTACTATGATAGTGAGATCCCCTCTCACCAGAAACATTCGGCATTGCTTAAAGGATGAAAGGCTGCTCAGCAGAACACCGAGGAATCTCTGCAATCAGCGATATTTGTGAAACCTGCTGTTAATGAATTAACTCACAGGAGGAGAAACTCCATCTACTTCAGCAGAGTTCCTATAAGGACGAATCCAGGCCATTGAATTTATCTTATTCTCTACAAACATAAAATAAAACCAAAATTGTCTAGGGATGTGATGTTAGTAGTTGCATTTTATGACCTTGTGTAACAATGCAACATACTAATTTATGGAATAAATTCTTTTGCGTCAAGTCTGTAATAACACTGATGAATCACTCCAAATGGATTACACTGAGTCAGGGATTTGAATGCATGTATGAAATTCTGTTTACTAATACATTAGTTGTTTGAAAAATATTGCTCATATTTATGACATGGAAAATGATTTATGAAGTCTCAAAACTGAACAAATAATCAAGCAAAATTATCAACCCTATACATGTCCTTGACTGAAAGTTGAAGAAACTACTTTTCAAGGTGGCAACACTTGAACTGCTTTACAAACTAATCCCAGCTAAATTCAGCTTTAGGTTTACAATGTATACAAATCACAGTTACCCTCAGAACAAGCTCCCTGCCAGTGTAGTTCACTAATTCTCATTTTATTACAAACTTGTGCCTATCAACAGGGCAAGAGACCAATGCAACAACAGCATCTTTTCCAAAAGCCTCAGCAGACAAATGATGGTTTTTATATACTTCCAGCATATTCTCTCACACTACTAATTAATGCCACAACAAAAACTTTGAGGACGCAAAAAAGAAACCGTGGGAAGAAATGAGGAACTTCTTGTCATGAAAATACCAAAATTAGTAAAAGTTTTAATTAAGAGAAGGTTTTGACTTATATTGCATCTCCTGCTGCATTGCATTTCAACTTCTCCCCTTCACTCACAAAAAATTCCACTGCATTTGAATTTATCCATTTGAATTTATCCATTTGCATAGAACAGTGCCACTGAAAACAATGCAGAGGGATGGACAGGTATCAGAAATATGTGGTCTAAAAAGTTCAGATACTACTGAACCAAACAGACTTGAAAGCAATTACAAAAACATACATCTGACTCTTGCATTAAAAATTCAAGATTATTTTCTCTTTTTGAAATGGAGATCACAGGGGTTAAGCACATTTTGTCATTTAACAATATTATTAGTTCATTAAAATTTTTCAAATAGTTTTGGAGATGCAAACTTAATAGCCTTTATCACAAAACCAGTTTGCCATTTTTATCACTAGTAACAAGGGATCTGTTATACTCTCTCGAGAGCTATTTTTAACTCTGTGTTAATTAACTGAATGGCTATGTGCAAACCATCAAGAAACTGGGCTAGAGAACGTTGTCTACAGAACCTGAACTGTAGTCAAATACTTTTAGCACAGAATTATGAAGCTGCATCATTCTTAGGTTAATACAGTAGTAGTAACTCATACATTCACATTCTTTGATGACATTGACTTTGGTTTTACAGCAGACAATTAAAGTAAAATATTAGCCAAGAGATGTATCCTGAGCAAATGACCAACTGGACTCAACACAGTATTCTTCACCAGCTAACCAAAATGTCAATATGCTTGTTGTTTAGTCCTGACTCCTGAGACTGTCTTGATGTGCTTTTGCCATTCAGAATGAAACAACCTGTCAGAGGAAGCCAGCAATCTCCTGAACAAATCATGTGGATGTCTACTTATGATCACAGAGGAAATTTACTATTTTACAGACAAATTTTGTTTAAATAAAACATTAACATCCATGCCAAAGTGTCAAAAACACTCTTGAGCAAGCATGTGCCTAACTTGAGCAAATGTTGTGCATGTGAATTTGAAACTGAAACACAGAAATAGCTGCTGTATGAATTTGCACGTGAAAGCAAATCAAACACACTGAGCAGTGACCATCCACTTCCACAGAAGGGGCACCTGTGAACACCTGCCCAAGGGTTTATCCTGAACTCCTGTAGGCAGTAGCAAGTGATACACAAACTAAAAGGCAAAGTGTGGCTATTTGGGTGCAGGGATGGCTCAAGAAATTGGTGAAGAAGTTCAAACATGGCTTTTTCATGCTCTTTAGATCAGGTCAGCCCTGCCTCCAGCTAAAGGCAAATCCCTAATATTTACAACTAGACACAGAAAGGAAGCTGCATCTGAAGCCGAAGGCCAGAAAGGAACTTGCACATTAACAGATGTGTGGAGCAGAGAAGAAATAAAAACAGCAAATGAATAAAGATGATGGGTGCAGGGGTGGCAGAGTGAGTGAAAGTGGAGGCAGAAAGCAGATTCCTCGAGCAAAGTGTTAAACACTTTCACAATAATTCACAGACCTCAAAAGTTGGTGATATGACTTCTTAAATTATGAACGTTTCAGCCTTGTAAAGGTCTTTCTGCCATTATGGCTCATCACTTTTAGTATTTTCACTTATTGGTGCTCCTAATTTGTAAGATTCAAGCAAACTATTCCAGGACACCTTTTGTTTTATCTTGCTTGATACTGAGATGTAATTTACTTTGAAGACAGAGAAATTTATCTGGGGTTGAGTATAGCTTGAAATTATGAGTTTATGATTATCTGTGACAACAGTGGGAACATGTGTTGGATTCATAATCCATTTATTGGCTAAATTTAGGTAATCTGGTTTTCACAGCACTTGCCAGCAGGCACATCCCTGCTACTGACAGTCAGCAAGAAAGCACAGACACATGGAGTAGTTAGGTATAATTCAGCTACTTATAAATTTGGACTCATTTTGTTGGTAGTGAATTCACTGAAGTCATGCAAAGACACGAGTCACCGTGCTTCCCATCATCGCCAGCAAACTATTTCTGTACCTACTACCCCCATTGGATTGCAGAGAAAATAAAACCTGGGCTATGTTTGGGTTCGTTTCTTTTTCAATTGAAATCTACCCTTGTTTAAAACATGATCCTCTATTCCCTCAGGCTGAAGAAGAGTATGGAGAAGACCCTAATTCAGTTATATCTAAGTGCTCTGAAATAAAGTAAGGTGGGTTTAAGTAAGGTGGGTTTTATAATCAAGACTGAGGATTAGAATGTAAATGTTCTGGGTTGGTTCCTTGTCTTGCCATGGAATTCACACAGCAGTAGGAAAGCTCATCAGTTTTAGAACAGCAAAAGGGGACATGAATATTATTCTTCCTCATGGGAGTGTTTAACAACATAATTGTTAATGTCCGTAAGAAGCTCATGTATGCCAGGAATATAGGCCAGGGAAATTCCTGTCCCGTTCAATGCGAGTACACAGAAAGCTTGCAGAGCTGGAGGAGAGAAGAGCAAATACTCTGCCAAAACAACACTGAGTGGAAAGAAAGTAAAAAGAAAAAAAAAAGTAATAATATGAATAAGAAACTAACCTAACAGTAGTACTACTGATAAATCAAGGGCTATTTAAAAAGGTGAGACTTTCAGCAAACACACTTTACTACATGTTCCATGAAGGGAACTTTGTCATGAAGTGAAATCAACATGGGAGAAAATCATTAAGATCTCAGATTGGGGCTCTTAATTGCTCTCTACAAGTCGGCAAATCCAGAAATAAAACACACCATAAATCTTAATAAATATATAAAGAATATACAACCCATAACAAATTAGAAATTGGAAAAACAGTGTGTCCACATCTGCTGATCCTTTAGCAGCCCTGCGCAGCAGTTGGCTAATAGCTGCACTCCCCCCTCTTTCTTTGATAAGTATTTTAAAAACAAACATCTTAAAAAATACTTCTCATAAAACTCTTCTGGGGCAGCCTGGCACAGTTTCAAACTATTGGAGTGGCC
Source organism: Chloroceryle amazona (assembly GCA_027560015.1). Taxonomy (NCBI): domain Eukaryota; kingdom Metazoa; phylum Chordata; class Aves; order Coraciiformes; family Cerylidae; genus Chloroceryle; species Chloroceryle amazona. Next base: position 59,510 of record JANHFX010013266.1, on the reverse strand, counting down.
CTGCTGGTGCTGAAGTTTGAGAAACACGACTGCACCTCGAGCGGCCACCTCCCCGTGCTTTCTCCTTGCCTGAAATGGCAGGCGGCAGGAGAAAAGCCGGAGTGGCCGGAGGCAGGAAATAGCGTGAGAATGGGCTCCCTCGTGCTACTTCCAGCCCTTCCTGATATCAGAGGGTGTGAAATGGGTTGCAAAGACTGTCTCTCACATTATTTCCTTTTCCACCCCAGCTAAAACCAGGAAGCGGCAGCGAGGCGAGAGGCACAGAAAGCATAGCGTAAAATGAAGCACAAAACCAAAGCGGTGGCCAAAGAGCCTAACTAAGCCAAGTCTAACTAAGGCAAAAATTCAAATACCTGTGGGCGCTGCCTAATATTAGCAAGTCCAGAAAAAGCACTAGGTGGTTTTGCTTTTCATTTGCTACCTAGGTAATCCAATGGCTACTGACAGCAAAGTTATTTTCTTCAGGACATCCACAGACTTTGGCTCAGACCTTACCGGACAGTGCTGGCATCCTTCATGACCCTCTGCCACAAACAGCACAACTGTATGGTGCAGATCCTGCTTAACTCTGACTACTCTGCTCTGTGTTTGTGAAGCTTTAAGAACAGAGCTCCTCAAATGAAAACCAAGGTGGAACTATTAGCAACAACAGCACTTCAAAGAGATCGTGTTTGTTTACATTTGACAGAGGGCATATATTTGACAAACAGGTCTTGGCACATTACAGTGGAAATGGCTCCTATATTCTTAATATTAAGTAATATATTATAAATAAAATGCAATCCCATGCCTTCAGGGAAGAAATATGAAGAATGGTAAATCATTTATTTATCAGTGTGGTTTTCTATATTCTAGACTCATCTGTGTTGTTCTGTTTATTCTTAGCCAAGAGCAGTATCACATGGCAGCTTCAGGACATATATTCGTTCTCTTCCTATCCCCACAAGATGCAAGAGCAATGAAATTTAGTTTCCTCTTAGATACTGCTCCCTCCTCCCAGCTAAAATCATTCCTTTCAGGGAAACTAGTGACAACCTCACAGACCATGTTGTTCTAAAAGCAGAATTGAAACTAATTACTTAGTAAGTCCAGTTAAGGAAAGGGAAACAGTCCCCTTTCCTTTCTCTGCCTCCCAAGCCTGTAAAATATGCCCAGGCAGGAAGTACAGTAAAGCTCATGATGAGCAGAGGCAGCTACTCTTTCAAAATGAACAGGGTACTTCTGAAGTGACATTTTCGTTTAGTCAGTGAGATTGAGGATAAAGGGCAGGATACCAGAAGGGTGCTCCACAGTCGAGGTTACTGGTCAGGCTTCACACCTCCAAAGACCACAAGTGCAGTTGAGTGGAAAGCCAGGATGGTACCCGTGGCTTTTTGTAAAGTTGTCTTTTCTGAGCCATTGCAAGCAGGAACTTGGTGGAGCAATGATAAAAGCATGTATTACTGGTAACTTCTTATGGGGACGTACTGAAAAACTCCAGTGAGTCTCCGGGAAGTACTGTAGTTCAAGTTGCTGCTCCAGAGCAGATGAAAACTACCACTGCCAGACTCTCTAAATAAAATACATTCAAGTTAGGTAGATGCAGCAACACATTAGACTGAGAATTGTATTTGTTCCCACTTTCCTGGGAAAGGACAAGAAGGAAAATGTGGCTCCACCTCCACACTGTTCCCAGCTAAAAGACAGACAGAAATGATTTTTTAAACATTTGGCAGAATTTCCTCGTAAAGCTTCCTATACATAAGCAGGACACTTCCAAGAGAGAAAAAAAGCTTCTTCTTTAAAAAAGGCGGAACGTTAAAAGGGTCCACACCAAGACAAACTTTACACTAAGCAATTCATACCTCAGAAAATGCCAGTTTAAAAAAAAAAAATATTATTTTTTTGCAAACTATAAAAAGTTAATTTCTATCAACAAGAAACACTGTTTAGAATTTTAAAGTAATTCACCAAACAAAGAATCCATTAATATTTAAGGATTTTTTCCAACTTTCAAGAGCAAAAAGGGATTTTTGGAAGCTGGACTGATCTTGAAAGAGAAAAGCCACTTTTCTGCCTTCCATTTTAAGTATGCCCTTCTCATTTTAAACAGGGACTTCAAAGGGAAGTTTAGAACCCAAGACTCCTCTCTGAAAGAACTGACAACTCCAACACAGCTTGCTCAACTTTCTCTTAGCTTCTATTAGCCCTAATGATGGCAGTGCACACATTCAAATTAAAACAGTATCCTCTTGACAATTCTCAGCTATATTTTATATTTTGCCTTTGCTACATTTTTTTAATTATTTTTTTTTAAGAGTGCTCACCATGTTCATTTGAAAGCATCAATCCTGTCAGATTTTACAGGAAGTAATTTTTGTCAGGTTCCTTGAAAATTTAGTAGGGCAAGAACAAGCTCAGATTTTCAAAATGACATTAAGCTCCAAGCAAACATTTTGCCATTAAAAAACTTTTACTTTGCATATTCTATTATTAAAACAATTCCACTGCACGATCAGAAAGTGCCAGAAAGGATGAGAACTACCAAAATTAACAATTAGAAAGCTCCTTCTGTAAGAAAGAACGTCATATACTTCACTATCAAATTGAACATATATTAGAGTTACGAAATATTTTTAGAAGGAAACAGCAATGGCATCTTACAAAAAAAAAGGAATCTGTAATTTGTCAGCAGCGTACAAGGTTTATTTTTGGCACAACAGCCCATGATGTAGAAGTGTTCCACTAGATGGAGCAGGACAGTAAAACCATCATGAAGGCCAACCCCCTTGCTGACCCATGAAAAAGTCAATGTCCAGCAATCTGGGATGATAAGAATTTTAGCTTTCTTCTGTGCATTCAGGACAGAAGAAAATTGTTCCTCTTCCAAAAAAGGGCAACACAACCCCCCCTTAGTGCTTAACAGTATTTACGTCTTCCTGTCATAGGAGTTGACTATTAACAAACACTGACCAGAAACAAACAGATAACCAGACACTATCAGAAATGTTTTTCCTAGTTTTTCCCCCATTTCTATCAGCTTTAGAGTAGAAAGACAAAATTTACAGGATAGTTGATAGAAAATTAAAATCTTGTAGCATTTTTTTTATTTTGTAGCAACCTAACTTGAAAAAAAAAAAAAAAAAAAAAAAATCCATGCCAAAGGATCAAACACCGGTCACCTAATGCTAAAGACACCCCTGCACATCAAACAAGTTCATGCTAGAAACAATAGCAAAACTTCAAAGGGGCTCCTAAAGACCTGGAGTCCTGCAAGTCACAGTAAATTATCTCCCCGGTCTCTTTTCAAACAGAGGTAATTGTTGCTTTACCATTAACTCTATTTAAAAAAATCCACCACAAAACCTCACAAATGTTATTTAATCAAAAGTTCTTTAAGAGGCGCAGTAGTAGACAAACTGCAGTTGTCCATCATCGTGGGAAAGGAGACACCTGCATTTCCTTGACCATCAAACCTTATTTCAGCCTCTCCAAAAGAAGTAGCGAGTATACTAACAAAGAACAGTTTTAAGCATTAATATTCCAATTTAAGTCCTTCAGTTCTCAAATATACACAACAGAAATACCAGGAATGGTTGCAATTATCACTAACATGTCACCATTAAAAAAAATCTGAACCATACTAGATTGCTCTATGTAACTAGAAACATGCAGCACACTCATCACAGCAGTAATTCTCACAGTGGTGTAAGTAACTGAAGAGAATGAATCGTGATCAGGTGTGTGTGCATGAAGGCACACAGGCAGAGGTCTTGCTGACTGATCACAGGCTGCTGCCCAGGACTGTTGCTGACATAGAGTTTTCTGATAAACAAACTGCACTAAAACCAAAGCTACAAACACGGGACACAGTTCACACCAACGTACTTTCCAACTCACTATAGCTTGCTACAGCATCTGAAACTGTCATTTGGAAAGGAACTCATCTAAGTGGAAGAAGCAGGAAATCTGGTCTTTGAGATGATCAAGTCAGTCATTAACATTCAGTTAAATTATCTGCATATGACAGTCAATACAGGTTAGAATAGAAACAGTACTTACTACTGTGCACAATCAATCAGTTGATATTCGTTAGATCTCTCATAGCAGGCTTTTACACCTTCATCTTGCCAAAGTGTTTTCGTATGTTCATAGAACTCCTGAAAAAGTAAAAATAGGATTATCAAAATGGATTACATATGAAGAGAACTGGTAAATGCTACCATCTTTTTCCCACTGTAATGAATGGTACAGGATAGCACAGTTAACAAAAAGCTTAAAACTTTTTTTAAACCTGACTACACGTTCTGTTGTCTGTCTTAGATGCTTTGACTTCGAGGTTTTTATAACACTTGAAATACCTGCTTCTCAATCATTTTGATTGAGTCCAAGTTTATGTTGAAAGAAGGGTTAGCTTTTCATTAATGGCAATTCTAATCAATACTATTTGGGAACATTTAAGCTCTCAGTTGCACACTGCATGTTACATTTCTTCATCTGTCAAGAATTTATTTTTCTTTTCCTTCAATGAAACACTACTTCTCAGTTTTTCTTAGCTATTGCTTGCAAATGATGATTAGGTTGTACTTGACTTTACTAGTTAGTGAGGATCTTTGGGAACTATACAGGCACCTGTATCTTACTTAACTCTGTATCACTTAAAGTATTTGTAGAATTTATTATTTTACAGTGTAAAAGATATTGAACTACAGAACAAATACAGTGACACAAAGATAGAGTACGTTTTGAATGTGTCAACCTTAAAAATTCAAAGCCAAGATAAGGAAGCAGACAGCCACAAATACAATGCTTCAGTTTTGCTGAACCTCTAACACACGTATAAAACACAACTAGAAGCCCATTCTCCTTTGCATTTAAAAGATGCACTTTTGGCTCTGATAGAGGCACGTGTTTCTGGCCATCAGTCTCAAGAATTCTGAACAGACTCAGAAAGAACAGCAGCAGCCTAGTGAGTTAAATACACGCACCACTGTAGGCATTACTTTTATCAACAGCCATGGAGTTCCTTTGGCTATCGCAGAGATTTAACAATCTTTGGGACCAAATACTTTTATTCTGATTTTAATATGGATCAGGTAAACTTATTCAAAATCATCCATGACAGCACCTGACCTTAAAATAATTGCTGTGTATCTTCCATTTCTCCTCCCACTTATTTTCTTTACAGTGAAGTGTTTTGAAGAAGAAAACTCTATTATTTTAAATAGCCATTTTACTGCTTCAGAGTTCCTCCATTAACTTAGCTTTGGAACTGATCCCTCTCTTGGGTTATCAGTTTCTTGCACTGATTTATTATCAGTGTAGTACAAAGAAAGGGGACACATCCAAATGTGACTTCCAAGGTTCTACATGAATATTATTATTTTTTTTTTAAAAAAAATCACTTTCCTATCAGAATGTTAACTACCCCCTGAACTGTACCAGAACAGTAGATGACATCTACTTTAAATGGCATCTTAAAGGTACATTTAGCAATACAGATTTTCAAACCAACTATATTTTTTTCATGCAGTATTAGATGAACATTTTCAGTTTATTCCCTGCTTTTACAAACTCTTAAAAACCAAAAAGACTAGTTAAATTTCTTTTGTAAGTAGGTAAGATTTTACTTGATTTTAGTATTTGTAGATATTACAACCATTTGCTGTTACAGTAAAAGATGAAACAAAAAATCTCAGTTCCAGGCCTCGGTTTTCATTCTTCCACTGCTGGAACTATGTTAACTGGATGCTTCCATTTTCAAAGTTTCCAATTTTGGGGCAGCTGAGGGACTGTCAATTACTTTACAACAGCACTGTGAGGAAAATATCTTTCCAAAGCAAAAGAGAGTAGGAAGAGAAAGTAAAGGAGAGATGGGGAATTACCTGGAGTCTCATGCTATTTGAACCAAACCCAGTTTGGAATAGTTTTATATATTTATCTTCAAAAGTAACAGTAGTCTAATACAGAACATCTTATGACTCACAACTTACTACTACAAAGCTGGGAAATTGAAAAATTGAATCATCAATTGTATGAGATGATTTTTTTTTTCTGAAACAGCAGCTGATTCAAATGGACACAGGATGTCTTTGGTTGGCAAAGATCTTCAAGATCATCCAGTCCAACCTTCAACCCAGCACTGCAAGCTCACCACTAAACTTTGTCCCTGAACACCAGGTCCACACACCATTTAAA
>JANHFX010013266.1:0-52378 GCA_027560015.1 Chloroceryle amazona | reverse complement strand
CGTAGAGAGCAAGAAGGTCTCCCCTCGGCCTCCTCTCCTCCAGACTGAACAGCCCCAGCTCCTTCAGCCGCTCCTCAAAGGGCCTGTGCTCCAGGCCCTTCACGAGCCTTGTTGTAAAAACCCAGATTCTCTCTCCTCCCCAATACACCTACACTAACCACAATTCTGAAATACTATTTAAGAAAAAGAATAACATAAGAGATCCTCAGCATCCCGTTTGAGTCATGGAATGTAGCCTGGGGCTACTCTCAGGGAAGGCAAGTAAAACCACAAGATTTGGTATATATTTAGGTAAATCAGGGACTTCAGAGGCCACTGGGAAAATCAAGCTAGCAACAGTTGGTGTTTTGTCTTGGTGTTGTTTTGTTGCTTGTTGGGTTTGTTTTTTTTCTTTTTTTTTCCTTTTTTTTTTTTTTTTTTAACTAAATAGGTCTAATTTGTATTAGATTGCTAAAAATAATTAGCTAGGAAACAAATTAACAAGAAGTAGCAGGCAAATTTCCTGAAAAGAAATAGCCAGAAAACTAGTCCTTACATGTCTTGTTCTTGTTTCTGTAACACTGATTCATTTGCTGGCACATTCTAATATAACAGACTCTACTGCAGCATCAGCATCAGTTTCTCTTGCACTATAAAATGGAACTCCTAACGAAACAGCTAAAATAAAGAAATAATACTAAATAACAATTTGGTTTGTGATGACATTCCACAATAAACAGGATTCAAATGTTAGGTTTGAAATGATCCATAGTATTTGCATAGTACATTTTTATTATCTTGGCCTATGCATATTTAAAACTGGAAAAAATAATCAAGTTCTGTCATTTTCCATTAAAGAAAAAAAAAAAGAAAAGCTGCAACTACACACAATACACACCCAAGATCCTGTTTAAACTACAGCTGAAGCTGTGTAAAGCAACAAAAGTCAACACAAGTGATGACAGCATGGCATCACCAAGGAAGGTGAGAAGTGAATTCTTCCTAAGAATTATGTCAGGATTGTAGCATTTATTTACCATGAGAACAGACTTTACACTCTTCCAAGTGCTAACATAACCCTGAAGAGGGAGAAATCCTCGTGTAGAACATTTAGGGAAAATGATGTTGACACAAATCTGAACAGAGCAAACAGGGCTTGACTTTGAATGTGTTCAGGATGGGCAGGGGCACAGCCTGAATTCTGGGCACTGACTGAGAACTTCTGAGAAACTGTAAAAGCCTCTGAGAAAATCCCGTTTGGGTAAAAGCTCTCTGGCCTTAGATAACTGAAGTATCAAGGACCGTGACCTGCTGATGGTGAGGAAGCGTCACCTCTCATCATACTGTCACACTGTGATACTTAGAAAATTGTATTTACGTAAAAAAAAAATAAATATATTTTGGAATTTATGTTTTACTTCTTAGATGACACGTCCTCCAACCTGAGGAAAGTTTCCCAAGACAATAGGCAATGTTTGTAAATTGCTTGTATTCGTCTACAGGAATAAACGCAGACCTCTAGAGGAAAAAAACCATCAGTGGAAATCACGTGTGAAAGGGATGACTGGAAAACAATACTTTGTTCTAGAAAAATCTTACTGACACAATTCTGGATTAGAGAATGGGCAATGCAGAGTCTAATCAACTTAAAAAACTACTTGTATTAGAAAATTTCAGTAAACTGAATAAATGGCAGCAGGTAAACAACAGTTTTATGAAAAGTCAAACCAAAGAAAGTGTTAAAGAATTTGGAGGTTGAGCATTTTGGTTGTTTAAAAAAAAAAAAAAACAAAACAAAACAATCCTCAAGAGACAAACCCTAGGCCTGGGAAAAAAGAAAGGAACTAAGATCAGCTTTTGTAAGGCATTTTAAAAGGATAAAATATTAGCAGAAAATGAACAAGAAAAATCAGACACACTGTCTATGAGGTTTTGTTCCCTCCAGATACATAAATACTCAAGAGACTTTAAAAAATGTTTATGAAGCAATGTTTTATAAGCATTAGGACGTTGGCAGGGAAAAACACTGGTACAGTTCTTGTCACAATGCCACCATGTTCACAGGAACCTTCGCATGGCCATGCAACATCACCTTTCCTTTGCAAAATATAATGTAGGGTGGATCTATCATTAGAACAGGTTATTCACTAATTCCAGTAAAAGTCAATGCCACTATAAAAAAAAAAAACACCTTGCCTACCAAAAGGTGTGTACAACCATTACACAATGTTGTGGTTAAAACTGGGATTCAGTTCCTGGGCAAAGTTCACTGTCCCATGGAGTAGCACATTTCGTAATGTTTCAAGAGTTTCAAATAGGTCATCCACTTACAAACCTGATGATTAAAGGTCAAACCAAACCAGCTTCTAACTGTAAAATTCTATCTTGAAGAATGTTTGCTTCCTCATACATTCAGCTTTTAAAAAGAACACTGACCATTGGTCTCAACCCCTTTTACTAACCTACTTTGGAAGGCTGGGGGGGTGGGGGGTGGGCACGTGAACTTTACTTTCACGACAGTCAGGCAGTCCTGCTGCATTCCACTAACAAACCACATCGGAACAAGACAAGGTCACAGGACAGCAGGGCAGCACCGTGCATTCCAAGACAAACTGCACAAGTTGATTTTCTCCTTCCAGGATAGGTAAATACACAGCAAACTGATTTATTTTTCATTACTCGTATCTGACATCACGTGATTAATACTGACTGTAAGGCCACAAGGAGAAGGAAACTGATGGCATCTTGTCATTCTCTCTGGGTTTGGGCAGGGATACTAGAATGTGTTAGATTTGTCAAATCAGACAGTTTAATAAGCCACTTACTTGAATAGGGAAACATCTGCATTCCTAATGGTGTGAACAAGTGTTAATTATTGCTTGCTATTTTAGGGAAGATATGCCGATGATATCACAAAGGAAACGCATACCTACAAATAGTTGAAGATATTCTCCAGTTACTGGCATGTGTCCAGAGCTGAATACAAAACTCTTTGGGAGAGGCCAGAGTACTCAGCACTTCCCATAACTGAGTCAGAAGTATTTTCGGCACTCATTCAGTCTCATTATCAATAGTTTTTCGTGCTTAGAAAAGGGGAATTAGCCCAAAATATTTTGGGTTTCTTCTTATAGTGTCTTCACATTTTCAGTAGACAAATTAAACTGGATATGGCTAAAATGGGAAGGGAATTTTATTTAAGAAACTTCTGTGAAGTTTGAACTTTCATTTTTCCCCTCTCAGAGTTTCAAAACATCACAGTGAGAAATGTGCCAACACACAATTCCATACCCATAATCTGCAAAGCGTCTTTGGTTAACAGGCATCACTAGAATATCATCATGCTATTTCTCTTTCTTCACTATTATATAATTCTGTATTTGTGAATAGTTAATGTAAATTATTAGTATTTCTATTCTTCACTACTTTCACAAGAAGTTTAATCACCACAAAAGCTTTATCTGTTGATACTAGAACAGTGCTCAGTTTTAATCCTTTCACACAACTCCTATTTAAAGCACATCACACTCATTAGGGAGGAAGAGCTCACTTTTGGTGAGCTTCCACTAAGATGGAAGTTGGCAGATACAGATCCTACTCCCCATTTCATCAAGATTCCTCTGCAATTTTAAACCAAGTCATGAAAGTTCCTCTGCTGCTTCAGAGGGTACTCGTACACAGAAAGAAGGCAATTCATTAATGGATTAAACTTACTGATAGCATAAAAGGCTCACAAAGAAGTCTTCTATAACATTCCAGCTCTCTCTTGGGGCAGTAGAGAGTGGTAATAGAAGCATTTCAACCATCAGCTATTTTTGTAGACCTCTGGCTAAGAAGGAAGGTTTAATAAAACTCTGAGAAATTTCCTTTGAGCCTTAAATTAGGGTTTGGAAAATGTCTTTCATACTATGTCATTTAGTTGCTTTTTGTGTAATGAATACATAATAAACTTAAAGAGTCAAACCAAAAGACCTTTTTACCTTACGCAGTGCTAAGAACAAATGCCATTTCAAACAATGGGTTGAACCCGGGACCATACTGCAACTTTGCTGCCCCCTTTCAGGTTGGAAACAAAAAGCCTGTTTTTGCCAGCAGCTTCCATCAACAGAAAAAGGTAAAATATAAAATAGTTCCTCCTCATTCTAAATCCAGACACATGGCAAGGACAGATCACTAATCACCTTACAATCTTTCTGAGGGGAAGGAAAGGAATTTGTATTCATAAACTGTTCATAGACTCATAATATAGTGTACCTGAGGAAATCAAACTCATGTTTAAAACAGATTAATTAAAAGTTTTGTTTATTTGCTGGGATTTTTTTTTAAGACTGAAAAGCTACCCAGTTCCTGGGAGCTTAAGAAATCTTGAAATTTACTTAAACACTGAAGAAGTGTCATGTACTCTCCAGAGGCAGGTTGAAAACTCTGACAACCTGCTGCTTCTCTGAACAGCAGGACTCACCAGAACAATGTTTGTGTTCAGAAACCATGATACCCTTAACAGCGCCAGTCAGCTTGGGGCAAAACAGGATCAAAGCTTGGAGTCACACATGCAGCAAACACCTGTTCATCCACACACCTTCATGCCCACGTGAGCTCTCGCCAACTTCCACTGGAGTTTGATAAGGGTAAAGGCCTGTGTTTGCCTATCTCTCACAAGATTTGGGACCTGACATGTTTTCTAAAATCAATCATAACTCCATAAACTCTGTAATGTTCCTCCTCCTATCATAAACTGCGTAACACTCCCTGCTGCTCTGTTCCACGTTAGAGTATCCCTGGTGGGAAGTCACAGATGGCTGCAGGTAAAAAGGTAACTGTACAACATGGCCATATTAAAATATACCGCATTTGGTAGTGGAATAATGAAAAAACAACTTTCAATGTAGTGTGGAAGGACACGTGCAAAAAGAATATTCCACAAAATCAGTACGTATAAGAGATCACAGTATTTTCACTGTTTTCTTTTTAGCTAATTCCATGCTCAGGTAAGTTCATCCTTTATTCATCTGACATGATGTAAATTAAATTAAAATACCAAAGTCATATTCATCATCACATTTCCAAGTCTTTGTACGTTGCAGAACTTTTAAGCCTGACGGCATTTTTTATTATACAGCCAAAAAACACAGGGCAATCAGCACATTTACATGTTGCTTAGTCTGCATATAGCCTCTCCACACTCAAGGCACTTCAATACTGGGCAGGCTCACAGGTACATTTTTATTTTATCTATGCATACACCAATATTCTGTGATAGTCTCTTACTGTGATTAAAACCAGAAAATGCTTAAGAATTTCTACATTGAATTTATGCTTATTTCCTGTTTAATTCAGCTGATGGCTCTTCTATTTCAATAGAAATTGAATTAATCTGTTCTTACTCTTTAAGACTGCTCTGAGGAAAACAAAGATGTATCAAGAGAAATTAAGTCACGATTTCTTCAAATTAATTTCTAAACATGAACTTATGAATCTATAAATATGGTATGGTAGGAATTTACTGGATAAAAATACAAGTGCAGAATAAAGCATTAGCATTCACTTCTAATCAAATAAATAATAAAGCAAAATATAGGCTGAGGTTTTGTACTATAAAAACAACTGCACTACAGAGAAGATTTGCAGATGCCATTGTCTAAAGTCAAAGATTGTAGATTCTCCAATTTAAGGAAATACTTTATGGTATTTCAGCAGAACTACGGGAACACCTCAGTGAAAGCACTGCAGAATTCAAAGGGCATATTCCTTTCATTTCCTAGCCAACGATATCTTCACACACAGAATATGTTTTATTCTATTGCATGGAACAAACTGAAGCATAAGAAGTAACAGTATCCTCATTTTCACGGCAGTTACAAACTGCTGTTACTGTCAATAAAATCTGGATTAGCAGAAGGTGGGACAAGAGTTGTTCCTGCAGGTGCTGCCACATTTAAAACCAAATCAGGTGTAGCAACAAGTACTGCAGCAAACAATTCAAGAGACTAATCACTATACGGAAAAGCAAGGCTAATGAGTAAAGCTGCTTAGCTCTTACACTTCATCTCATTTCTGCTCACACAAGTCAGAAGGGAGAGTGGCTTTTTCTCTTTTTTAAATACACATGTACTCACTATTGAGGCCAAATTTAAAAGGCAAGGTACTAGAATATTTCTGCTTTTCTGAAGGACTGGGCTAAGTATGTATATAATTTTACTGACTACTGGCTTAACAATTTATGACACTCCCCCTATAGAGATGCCGCTGGTTTACAGCTTTCTGCTTTCCTACCAAAAAAACAGTTCTCAAATTCTTTCCTACCAATTAGAAATTGGGAAGAAGAAAAACTCTAAAAGCAGGTGAAAACCAGGGGACCTAAACTTTAAACCGTTCCAGGTAATGGTGGCTGTGAAAACTGCTGTTGAAAAAGACTGCCACCGGGAATTCGCTTGGGAGCAGAAAAATGGAAGTTTTGTAATAGTATTTGCTTCTACTTATTAAAATAATATCTAATCTCCAAATAAGTCGTATACTACTTTATGCCTTATACTCAATATATTTTCACTTATTAATGAAAAAAAAGTGTCAATGTAGTATTTCTAAGCATGATGCAATGGGCTAGTTCACAGCCCAACTAAAATGTAGGATACTGCAGACTTCAGTGGAAATTAGGAAAGCTTTACAAATGAATAGCAATATCTAGCAAATTCTGACACTGGTAACCTGTTTATTGGAAGTGATTTTTCTATCAGGCACCTTATCCATGTGGACAAAAATTAGAAATTGCAGGAGATTCATTTGCAAATCATTACCAGTTATACATGTTTTAATTATGAGAAGCAGAAATGAAGTAGCTGCCTACCTCAGAGTCCCTATACTATATGAAGGCTTCAAAAGAACTGTTTAATTAATCTGTACTCAAGAGTTTATTTCTGCTATTAAAGGATATGAAAACCAGCTTTATTTAAGTCCTGGTAAACTCTGATCAGATAAACTCAACTGGATTATCTAGAAGTCCATTTAGAAGGAGCTGCTCTGAGTAGATAAGATAATGGAGATTTAAAGAAGAATAAGTAAAGATTATTTAAGAGGATCTAGTACCACATCATTCTGCTGGTACTCTCTGTAATACTCCCCATTCCTCTTCAACAACATTAACATTCTTGAGCTAAAAGTACTTCACATAGTCACATTTTCTACCAATTTTACACCTCAAGATACATCTGTAAGTTATATATATTATCACTATTTTATAGATAATAAGATGTATGGGGCATTAAAAAAAAAGTATATACAACATTGAGGGAACTTGTTCAAAACCATAAAGAGAGTCTGGACAAAAAACAGCTACCCAGACTGTATACAGTCAGACACCCAAGAAATCAGGCTCTGCCTCCTGCCTCCCACTTCTCCCAGCTTCCCTTGGGTATACTCACCAGAGAAAATGTTTTGCCTACTTCCACATCCCAAAATCTATGACATTTGAGATAGCCTCATGGGAAATGTCCCCCATTAGAGTATGTTTGTCATTACATTATAGTGATAGTGATGCTGTCAAACCAGAACAGCTCTCCTCCTTTTCCATGATGTATTTAGACAGGAATAATAATATATCTAGCATTATACACATCAGGGTGATCATCCACAGGGACAGATAATTTTGTTCTGTTGCCTACATAATAAAAGAATACTTTTGGCAGCAAAGAGATCCCAGTTCCCATCTTTTCTTATTGAGCTTATATTCGCTTGTTACTTTCTTGAAGAATTTTGTGTCAAAACCATTTCAAAGACTCCTACCCCACCTCTGCCCCTGCTGCACAATAATGCATTACACAATTTGTACCACCTCATTTGTACCACACCGCCTTCGGGCCACGTCGTAAACCAGACCTCAATGCTGATTCCTGCAAATATAACTTCCCCAAAATAGAAGAGAGAAAGAGTAAGGGTTACCAGGGTTATTTTTAACCTGGATCGGTTCAATGGCTGATTTACGCTGGGGAGCCAGTGGAGGCTTTTTTGGCACAAGTGAGGGTGGCACATCATGGTGTGGAGGAGAGGGAAGGGATGGCTGTGGGCAGAGGGGATGCTAAGCTGGCTTTGAGGCTGAAGCCAGAATGTGGTAAAGCTTGGCCTCAAGGACACAACTCAGAAACCATAATAAAACTTTTCAGCTGCACTGGTAGTGGGAGATCCAAGCTAACTGCAATGGGGCAGTGTAATAAAAAAATAAACTGGGACCAAAAAACTGCAGACAATTTCACCAACACCCTAAAAATGATCACATCTCTTCAAAACATGTCTTTACCTAGACCTACAGAGCCATAGCCTGGACTGGTTCCCCAGTTATTTTGTAATTCAATAGCTAACATTCTGATTCCCTAAGTTTTTGAATACCATTTTCTGAAATTATGGTAGCTTCAAGAGACATCCTTCTCAGCTGAGTCCAGATCAATTAAAAACAGGTAGTTGTAAATACTGCTCTGCTATTTTGAACATTTCCTTAAAATCAAAGAATTATAAAGGGACTGTGACTGAAAACAAATAGGTTTTATTTGGCAGCTTGATTCAGATTGGTTAATTGTGGCAAGAGAAATTTCATAGAACGAGAACATTTTCTTTCCTCTTCTAAAAAGATGAGAAAAAGGCCACTGTTCTGGTTAGTACAAGGAATGGAGAAAACATCCTAACCACTCTCTAGTATACAGAATAGGAATAAAAAGATCACCTCTAACAGCCATCTAACCCAATATAACCCTGTATTTGAAACAGACAGATAGCTAGTCAGAACTATTGAAAATACTTCTGAGGTCGATTTTTTACAGTGAAAACAAACAGTTGTGTTGAGCTAAAAATGTAGCAAAGAACAATAGTGATAGAAATACCATTTGGAAGCCTCAGCTATGAGCACCATTTAGTTGTTTGTTTGTTTTTTCTTCTTTTTAACTGATGAAATAGTTGTAAAAACAGCCTAAAATTTTGATTTGAGGTCTTTGTTCTCACACAACACATTGATCCTGTAAAACATCTATTCATCTGATTAGATGGAAAATTAAAAGAGCCTAATTTCCCCCTACAAAGTCTAGCTAGTCTGGGATGACTAAAAAAGCAGCTCTAGCACTAGCTCTGGCAAGCTTGCAACTTTCATGCTCAAGCAAACCAACTATTCTACTTGTTTCATTAAGGAACCTCAATGATGAGCATAGTTAATTTTGTAATTTCTAGATCACTTTTTTTTTTCTTTCTGAAGAATATTACAAATCATAATAGAATCTTAAAAGACAAGCCCAGCAGCAGTAATTACATGTATGCCTTCAGATCTGGACCAATACATCAACACACAAATTTCTATTTCATTTCTAAGGCTTTAACTAATGTACATTGACAATCAGCTTAATTATTAAAATTAAATCCTTCAGCTATCTCAGATTAATTCAATTTGATTAAGTTGAGGATCTTCTTACTTAAACTTTCTTTTCCTTTGCTTAAAGTCATCCTGCTGGCCAGTGACCATTTAATCACATAATAAAAACCCAACTTGAATAGAGACAATGAAAATGGTCCACCTTAAATGATAATCTTTCCTTAAAAATTGGTAGTGCAGTATTTCAGAAAAAAACAGCATTCTGCTTTCAGTACTTCACTGTGGAAAGCATCATCTCGCTGTCATTCTCAGTGTTCATTCAAACCAGCAGGGACAGGCTCTGTTTGCAAGACTTAAGTCATTTAAAGTCCTGTCATTTTAGCAAGAATGACAAACAGAGTACTACGTACAAGATTTACCAGTGTTCTTCATATTAACACTAGAATATATGGACCTGATTAGACTTGTCCTATTCTTCTCCTCTCTAAGAAAAGGCTGTGCAAAGAAGCCTCATAATAAGGATCTTGTTTACCCCTAAAAGAAGAAAGTTATTTTGCAAAACTAAATCAGAACAGCAAGAAATCTGATTGCTTAATACCAAATGTGCTGAATTAACAGATCTCCACCATACTGTATTTTCAGTTTTAGAGGGGATGTTCAGCCTAGCATTGCACTGTACTGACATTACATTTAGCCTGAGTTGTTTTTTTCCCCTTTATCGATTCAATAGAATATGCTCTATACAAATGACATATTTCCGCTAAGTCAAAACCTGCAAAGCAAACAGATAGAGAAACAAGCTAAGAATTAGAATATCAGAATACAAAAGTTGCTCTTGAAATCCTAGATATGTAGAGGCAGACCCTATACTATCACCAGACTGGAAACCTCCTACATTCTTCCTGTACATTATTCTGCCTTTCACATTACACTGAACCTTGCTGTTAAGAAGCTTGAGTTTAGCTTCACCCATACAAGGTGTAGTTATAAATGCAGATTTTGGTGTGTCCTTTAAATTTTTTTTTAAAAAATATTCCTTCATGTACAGAAGAAGGATGAGACCTCTTATGTTCTAAACAAGATGTCCTGTAGTTGTAGAAGCAATTACACAGTCCTAGTGCTACCCTCTGTGTGCCTGTGTACTGTCTTCTGGAGAGCTTTCTAAATTCATGTTTACAAAAAGAGGAATTGGCATTTAAAGGGAAACAAACCAGACTTCTGTTTCACAAGAGTACGGTGCTAAGTACTCAGAACCCTCAAAGAATATCTCCTTGGTACATGAGTATTTTTTCTCCCTACCTTCACGTTCTTCCTAGGGCTGTGAACAGCAGCATTGAATACTATACTGAGGAAAGTGCATCTTCAGAACAGCCTAAATACGATTCCCCATGAAGAAAATGAGAGAGACAGAAAGCAAGCTCTACAACTCAAAACAGACGGCATTGCATACAGCTAACATTGCTAAAAATTCTCCTCCCTTTACTGCATTAATACACTATATAGGAAAAGGTTTAGCTGCCACTTTCTGAAATTCTCTCACTGCAGCACTGGAGAAGTAGATAATAAAGATTTCCTCAGACATAAAGCATAACTAGCAAACTAGCATAATGCTATTCTTTCCATTTGCAGAAAATCATTTTTTCTTCAAAGTACTTTTAATTAATGTATAACAAAGTCACAATTATTTTTATAGAGATACCCAAGGATCATCTATTTCTGATACTATCCACTGAGAGTTGGCATCTAGGGACATTCTAGATCTTAACTTGATTGAAAATACGCAATTAAAACACAGGTTCGGTTTTCAGGTACCAAAGGACTATAACCTACTTTCAGACAAACCATATACATATTAGTTTTTATAATCACTGAAGGAACCAACAATCCTCCTTCAAAATTAGTTGTTAATGTATATCCAGTTTAAAACCTCAACCCTACAAACATTTACATTCAAAATATGCAATGAAGCTAGCAACTAGCCGAAGTTAAACACATGCCTAAACCTCTGTAGACTCAGGCCTTAAATTTTTAAGACAATACCTTTGCTCAGAGAAGAAAAACTAGTTTTATTGGAGCACTGTTATTCCTGAAGTTGTGTGTCATTCAACACATCAAAGACTCTTTACTGAACTTGAAATTATTTATGGACCTTGTAAATATATTTCTATTGCTTTAGACATCAAGAACTTGCTAGCACATCTTACCAGAACTAATACACACTGAGTATTATTTTTGATGTAGAATGGTATAACTCATACACAGACTTGGCTTATTCACTTAGCACTGCACAATTACCCCTTGCTTTCAGGGGAAAGGAAAAATTAAAAAAATATAAATCACTGCATTCCAAATGAATGAAAGAAAAAGAATCTGACCCTCTGAGAAGCAACAAGAAAAATCATGTATTTCTAGACAAGGTAGGTCACAGAAACTTGTTACACCATTGTTACAGATCACAACCTGAACTATCACAAAACAATGGATAGTAGGAGAGCTGCGGGCACACAGCCAGTTCAAGAGCACACAGGGTGGAGAGTAAAGAACCACTGTCTTTACTCTTGAGTATTCTCCTAAAACTATCTTCAAAGCATCATTTTTTTTTGTTCCCCCAGCAGGAGAGATCATTCATAAAGGGACCAGATATTCCTATAAATAACACTGACAGGAATGAAATTACAGAAGCGTCAATTTAAAAATTTCAAAATCTCCAATTTATTTAAGATCCTTTAAGATAAAATGACTAATATTACACTATGTGCTAGAGAAGAATCAGACATTCTCCATTCCACCAACCTGTCTGTGCCTGCTTAACTTTGAAAAGTACTGGAATTGAAGATTACAATGCCAGTGTTTCCAATGAATTGCTAATAGCACACAACTTCTGTGCTGTACACAAATATGTGGGTTTGGTTGCTTGTGGTGGTGGTTTCTTTTGTTCTTTGGGTTTTTTTGTGGTTAACTTTTTTTTTTGGTTGTTTTTTTTTGTTTTGTTTTTTCTATGTAGGTGTTTTGAGTTTGTTGTTTGTTGTTTTTTTTTTTATTTTCCTTTTAATAAAGGCTGACCAAAGCAGAGATATTCCCAGAAGCAGCAGCAGTTACAATAAGTAACTGTCATTGGTTTCACAGACCAGCTTGTTCAATTGTTTACAAATCAGAGCTATGAAAACCTTGCTGTGGTGCCAACAATCCCACATCTTACTACTATTTGTGCTTGCACATTCCTTTCAAGTGTCAGGACTAGCTACTGCTGGATAGAAAATTCTGGTGTAAATGGCTCATGATTTTGATACATCATCATGATTTCTATGCTGAGCCCTCTCGACCAGTGCACAGAGACAGAACACAAGCTTTGAAACACTTCTATATTACTGCAAGTATAAGGTATTTCATGGTAATTAATAAAAATATCTTCTTGGTGTTTAAGAGTTCAGTGTTGGCAAACTCTACTTTCACAGGCTTCTGCTACTATAGCCTGGTTGAGATACAGTACAAATTGACCACAGTGAGTGGGCACAAAGTTATACCATCAACCAAATAATTATACTTTCTGCATTTACTCTGGGACTGCTGGCATTTTGAATGATTAACTAGGACTGAGATGACTGAGGCAGGGACGCAGTGTGTGGAGCCTTTGCAGAAAGTCTGGCCGACACAGCTGCCAGAGAACGTGTCTGAATCAGCAAGAAAACTCTACTATATTCTCCAGAAAGGGAGAAATGCAGCATCACTAGATGCTAGCTAATCAACAGACTGCTGTGTGTATCTTCACTCCTTTTGGGCAGGGCAATTCCCAACAATATTCAAACTTTACTATCAGCACTGTCCATCTCTGCAGCTGATTATTTCAACAGAGCACAAGCAAGTAGACAAGGATCTCTATGTTCATAAAGGCTCAGCTTGAATATCCTAGCTGTGTTACAACACACTTTATTCAATTAGCACTGACCAAAGGCACCTACCATAGTAATCTCCAAGCAGCAGCTCACCGGGTTTTGTAAATATTTACTACAGTGCAGTGAAATTCAATCATTTGCCAAAAAGCAAGACTGCAGCCAATCTGAATTATTTACTTACCGGTGGGAAATCAAAGTCTATCTGGTTAGCTAAATTTAAGATGTAGTCGATTCGAAACTGGTTCTCTGGATTGGCTAGTTCAACTGGAGGTGCCAAATTACCCATTGCTGTCACTATCGTCTGCAAAGAAATAAACATAAAGTATTGCAGAGTGTGTCTAAATATCTAGCTTTGAATAAATAAAACCAACAGCTCATAAGCTTACCTCTATAGCTTCTTTAATATTGTTTTTAATATCCTGAATTTTCATTTTCTTCTCCCTGTAATAAAAAATACATTATTAAATTTATAAGCTGTAAAAGTATCTTTGTGAAATAGAATATGAACTTGAAAAGTATTGTCAAAACTGTATTGAAGTGTTCTCAGATCTTAAACACTTTGGTAGATACACTTGATTAAATATCTTATAACTTTTCTACTTAAAAAGTAATCATCTATTTGTATCCAAAAATCAGTATTAAATTATGCTTAAATAAAACTTACTGCAGTGTCAGACTAAGATTAAGGCATTCTGCAAAATCAAACATTTTTATTCATTTGAATGCAAAATACTAGGCATACATAAAAGTGACTTCGGAAAGCATAAAGTGGACACCAATCGAGAGGGGGGAAAAAAGTTATTAAACAAGCAAAAGGAGACAAAGAACCTCGAAGTACAAAAAAAATGATGTCACAGCAGAAAAAAAGCTAGAGCAGAGAACTCAACCTGACAGAGACATTCCAACAGTTTGGACATAAAATATAAAATAAGTAATAAAGGACTAATCTATATTTGTAAAATCACAAGCAGAAGAGCAGGCTACAAAACCACTTGGAGCGCTCCGAGCGCTATCATTTGGGATTAAGTGCAGTCAAACAGCGTAACACACTCAGGGAATCCAGAGTGTAACCATTGCCACTACTGTATTTGTATGTCAAGTCTGACAATAGTCGTTCTCGATGCTAAACAGTGCAATCAAATAGAACTGATAATCAAATATTTGGTATAACCAGGAATTAACACCTGAAAGGTATTACTAGTAGTGAACCTGTAAATTGTAACTTGGTTGCAATACACTATAACAACATTTTGACATCATTCATTTCTTGCTATACACAATTACTGCTTTGGGGTAAACCAAGTTAGCCATGTAATTACAAAAAACAAACAAACAAACCAACCAACCAACCCCAAAACAGCTAAATTGTCTAAGTGACCTTTTAATCTTCAATACTTTTTTTTTTTTATTATACAAACTATTTTTAACCTTTTTCATGTTGAAAACCTACATTTTCCAGCACAGTATCCTGGAGACTTCCAACTACCAACAGTATATTTATTTTTCTTTTTTACCCTTTAAAATGTAGCACTCATAGTTTCAGCTTACAGACCACAGCTTGAAAGCTTCATTTTACTGAGTTAAGTACTCACATTGCAAATGAATTTTATCGCTTTTTCCTTTCTATAATTACCCACAACCAAGAACCAAAACGAAACTGAAAGCGCATTCACCAATCACAACTGAAGAACAGCAGGGAAAAAAAAAAGAAGAGAGAAGTACTGCTTAAACAATGAGGCAGACGCAGACGTCCAAGAATGGTGGGAATTTTGGTTATCAAATGAAAGATTAATGCAACTTTTGTAAAAGAGTCAAGGAAAACACCACCGTGCCAGCTGCCTTTTAGATACAGACGTGGAGGATCCTACTCTACATTCTACAGCTGTAAAAGCATGACTGAAATGCAAGTGTTGCTCTTACAGATGGAAAGCAAACAGCAGTATCATATCATCTCCTTCAGGATGACTTAGCTGTGTAGAGAACACGTCTGAATCAGCAGCAGAACTCTACCAAACAGAAACGTGATTATCCCTAAATGTCAGCTCCTCATCACTGACCACTACATATATTCTCGAAACTTTTAAGGCAGGGCAAGGAAGGTCAGTAAAGCCTGAAGAAAGAAAATTAAATCATCAATATTGGAATATAAATTCTTTGTTTTCCTAGACTTCTTGATCTACGTACAGACCACCGTATTCCTGAAGACTACCTGTTTTTTTGCTTTAGGGAGTTGGCACCACTGATGGGAACAAGGCAGTGAGGCATGAAAGGCCAAAAGTACCGAAGGAAAATAAATAAGACAGGAAAAAACAGGAAAAACGAAGGCCTTTTTACCCTCTTCCTTCCCATCTTCAATGTTTTCTATCATCCTAGGTCTTAAGAAACAATCCATTCTACAAACCGAGTCCAAATGCTCCATTTTTCAGTTAGTGCACATATGGTTGCAAAAACATCAGTCACTTTGTTTTTTAAAAATTATGTTCCTCTATTAAAAAAATGTAAATAATGGTGTGAAAGCAGGAAATATTTATCAGTGACAGTGTAGGGAGTTTGTCTGGCTTATTTTGTCTTCAATTTTCAGCAGGATCCAGAACTTAGTGAACATGCATCCAGATCCTTGTTTGTTAATTTGTGGGTTTTTTAAGCAACTTGTAGTTATATTCTCTCCCCTGGAACACTTGTAGGTAACTGTCTCAAAGTATCAGCTAAGTGCACATTTACCTGACTTCCATAACATACAATAAAAGACAGTATTTTTATTATAGGTTCTGGTCAACCTTTCACATTTACACCTCTTCGCTGATCCTCACGCTACTACAGCAGCACTGCAAAGTGATAATGAATATGGAGTGATGCAAAACTCCAGCAATTAACAAATGCCTTGATAACCATCATCATCTTTACAGCAAGAATACTCATAGTTCCTATTTCTGGTTTTGTTGCCATGGCCCTATAGCATGTCCAGTAAACAAGGAATCTTATTACACAGCAATGAATGTATCATGTCATTTTATGTTTTGTAATGTTTACTAAGCATAAATTTTCCATGACAATGAGATACTTTATTCTTCTGGAACTCAATGTGTTCATCAATCACACATCCAACAGCTTACATACAACTGTAACTTCTCCTTAAAAAAAGGAAGGTGAAACTCATTTTATCAGGGACTAATGAAGTGCGGTAAGCAACAGTTAAGCCCCACCTCTGCTGTCCCTTTGCTTTGCCAGAATTGTTTTTGAGAAATCCCAGCCAGGTTGCACCTCAAATTTCGAAAATGTAATTGAATTTTACTTTCCCCAACCACAAAGACTGAATATTCAAATTAGAAACAGATTCTTATCGTTTCTTTCTTATTCCTGGGTGCTGGCATGACAACCAAGACTACATAAGAAAAAAGCTGGGCTCCCAAGATGTTTTCCTCTGGAACAAAGTGAGTAGATGGGGAATGGCACCAGGCTATCCAGGCTACCAGCAACTGATGTCTCTGCAGGCCTGTTCGGTATCTTTAGGTGCCATGGGTTAATAAGGTCATATTTTTAATCTTGTTTAAAACTTTTGCTTAGGCTGTGTAGGGTAGGCCAAACAAAGCATTACACTCTATTAGTTGAGGATTATAAGAAAAATCCTGCTGTTTTCAATATTTAAATGGGCCAAAGAAAAGCTGCACATAGCTTTCAGGAAAACTAATGAAGTCTATTTTAGGTACTATAAAAAAAAAAGACATTTTAATTCAAGTAACATGAAATCAGAATAACCTAAAAAGACAGGAAAATCAAATATACCTTGAAAATAAAACTAACCAGTTTTTAGCAAAGAACTTCAGCACCTGTGGCTCAGCTTTACATTTTTACTCATCAAATCTTATGCAATGACCACATTGCTTTTTGATAATCTGTTTGGTAAACTAACTTAATTTTAATGTTAATTTCTGATTTACTTTACAGACAATACAAATACCAATTACTTGGAAAAAATATTTAAATTTTAAAAGAACATTCCAGTGGTTCAAGAGTTCAGCTCACCCACTATAAACATCTCACAGGTAGAAAAGTACAGTCATACTTTTCTTCAAGACATACAAATCCATGGTAAAATAGCTAGAAAAAAAAAAATCTGAAACATGCAGAGTGCAAAGCAACAGCAAACTTGTATGGCAAAATGTACATGCCTGGAGAGTATATGCAGATCATTTTAATAGGACATATTAAAATGTAATCACATAACATTAATACAGAGCTTTAGCCTTTGTATACTTTACAAGGCTGTTAACAGCCTCACTTCCATCACCTTCAGTGATCAGTATAATGCATAATTTACCTTTATTTCTGAAGCAGTGTCAGACTTCGCTCCCTCTTGAACTTGCTGACACAACAACTCTTTCTAGTGAAAAGCTTCCCTTGCTGGTGCAAAGCACTGCCAGTTAAGTGAATCAATTTTCAAGGGTAAAAGCCAGAATAAAAATCTTACAAAACAATTAATTTGCCTCTGTTTTTTTGTAGGAGAAAATGACATTGTTGTGTTTCAACACAGGTGCATCTGAGTTTGCTTTCAGGTATTACCGACAAATGTGAACGCACAGGGAAGTAGCCACAGGCTGTCCCTTTCTGCTCACCTTCAAAAGCCTGTCGCAACCACACACCGAAAGCAAATGAAAAGTTAATGTTTCAATTTCATTTTAAAACACAGTTCAGTTCTTTGACAGACAGTGAATGCACTTCACAGGCACATGGGCTTTAAACACAGCTATTCATCAAAATACAGTGTCTTTGCTGCAGTGAAACGTGCTCAAATATTCCATAAAATCTGCATTAGATTTGTTTACTGCACCTTATGGAAGTTAAGAAAAATGCAAACAGCATTGCCTGCCAACCCACCTCAAAAACAAAGCAGTGCAGTTAAGATCTTCAGACACAAGACCACAAGGCAAGGAAATTCAGTGAAGATTTTCCTACCAATTCGCATTACAAAACTTCTGCCGTACTTTACAATTCAACAATAAGATAAATATGGTTTAGTAGCCTGGGTTATTTCTAACAGAACGTGGCAATTATCTCAAAATATACAGCTAGAAAGGCAAACAAGACAGAAGCCAAGTTAGAGGCCCTTGAAAACGGGATGAAATAGGTTCCTAAAGTATTCAGAGTGAAGCTGAACCAATGCATCTTAGACCTATGCCTGTGCTGAAGCACCTCGCTGAAAGCAACAGGCCCTTCCTGTTGCTGGATGCAGAAATGTAGTTTCCCCTCCCTAATACTATGCTCTTCCTCTTACACTCCCCCCTTCCTCCTCCAACATCTATTTCACTTCGAAGATTCTTGGGTTTATCTTGCCGAGATTCTGGGTAACAACCAATTGTACCATCCAGCTAACAAAGATGATTCACTGTGAGAAGAAATAATAAAAATACAAGAGCAGCTCTGAGGCCAGAGTACTCCCTTTCTCTGTAAATAACACATTTTGAAGAAAAAAAAAAAAACAAACATAAAACAACACCCCACCACCCTGCAAAAATCCCACCACTGGTTGATGAATTCTGTCATACACTTTGATTTAAAGATACAGTTAATTATTAATTCTGTTGCACAGGTCTAGTTGTATTCTAAAGGATTTGGGATAACTTAGTTCAAGTATCCCCTGAAGCATAATCACTTGTGCATTCACACACAATGCAATATCTAGCATTGACTGACAGGGCTTCCACACAAGTTCTCTTTTAAACATTGGAAAAAGGACTATAAAGTGCTTTACCATTGCTTGTTTTAACACATCACAGTATTTACCTCTGTGAGTTACACACAGATGTTACTATGTGACCATAAATAGATGAACATATGATAAGAAATATACGTGCAAAGAGATACCTTCTATTTGCAGAATAACACAAACATTCTCTGAAGTTAAAAAGGAAGAAATACAGACTACCGAAGCACTGCTAAAAAACTCATCACAGCTCTGAAAGCAGAGACAATGTTATTACTGATGATTATTTACACTGGAGTGTTAGGGGTTAGGGGTGGGACTTGCTTCTTAAGGAACAGTACTGCAATGTTAAACTGTAAAAGGCATCCCTAAATAGAAACCTAATTAACTCAACGTTTAGGTTTATTTTACCTGTGCTCATTGTGGTATCCCAGATGTAAAGGTTAAAGGGTAGCTTTATTCTGCCTTCATGGCCATCTGATGTGAGGACTGGTTGTGGGCAGGTTTGGCTCTTGATGGAGTTCTAGGAGCCAGGAGGGTGGCTGGGCAGGCAGCTGATGGCTCTGTCTCTGTCCCAAAGGCTGCTCCAGCAGTCAGGAGTGTGGCACCCTGGTCATTCCATCTGCCCAGTGTGGCACAGAGATGCTATTCTGGCTCTAAGCCACCTTGGTGCTCCCCTTCAGTTTTGCAAATTCCTTCATAAAACCAGTTTAACTGGTTTACAGTCCCTTTATACCTCTAAGTGGCACAAGGAGATCATCACAGACCTGATACTAAGAAGTGTAATTCTGCTTATGCTGTTCTGTTTACCTCAGCTAATTAACTAGCAATAGTTTAGGTAAGGAATGAAAATACATGTGGTCACAAAGAGCTGTGTAATGTAGAAGGTTGACAAAGGCCCTTTAATTCATACCCCACAATTAAACATCTTTGTAAATTGCAACCTTGGTCCTTAGTTCTTCAGGCAGGCACACAGAGGATAACACATCAGCTTCCTTTTCTTGCTCTAAAGTGCAAGTAATTAAGCATATTATGATAAAAGGTGTCCTCAAAAGTTTAGCATTTTCTCTAGATACTCAACATAAAAATTAACAAGGCTAACATCTTCAGAGCATGGTGTGTGATTCTTTTCCAATATAGGAGGACACCTCTCAGAACCAGGAGAAATGAGGATTCAAGTCAAGCATGCTTGCTTTATAGAATTCATTGTTTTGATATAATTTCAAACCGCTGTCAGGAAGCAAAAGGCCAATGTATTTATTTATTTATTTTAGCACTGTGAATGTGGTCATTATTTACACAGAAAAAAAGGAAACACACAGTGGCCACAAGCTTTTTGAAACCTTTATGTCCAACTGTGCAACAGCACTGCAATACAACACACGACAGCTCTCAGCGCATACTCTCCTCTGGTTCAAGCTGTCTGCTTGTACAGCCATCCTTCAAGGCAGAACACATCTACCAGGGTTTCCTAAATTACAGGATTAGGCCTATCAATCTCTTCACGTCCAGAAAAAATAATGTTGTGCAAGTAGATACTGACCAGACCCTGCAGTATACAGGACTTCGCAGCACCTTCTGCTAAAACTGGGGCATTTGCTGCATCATTCATTACTGCATCCTTGGTACCACAGGCACTCTTCTTAAAAATACAGTAAGGTAACAGCAGTGTTACTGGGGGTCATGATCTTGTCTCAGTTCTCAGGCACTTCCAATGCACTTTTCTCTAAACTTTGAAATATCAATCTGATGAGCGCCCCATGAGTTTCATTTGCTCTGACAGTGTTTTGTAAATGTCTATTATTGTAATTTCTTTAACTAAGGTTGGGTATGAGGCTTTCCAAAGAGGGCCATCACAGCCCAGATCTCTTCAGAGGTTCATGTACAAGAAGGAGAGGAATAACTCCTCTAATAACTAATGACCTCGCTGCTACCTAAAACTATAAAAGCACACAGATGGTAAAGTGCCAATATTAAATGGAAAGAAGCCCTAAAATAAAAATGGCTGGAACACCGGATGCCAAATAAGTACAGACACAGACCAGCCCACGCAGGATGCAGTGTGGTAGGGAAGAGAGTAGCCAGCCAGGTGGAAGATGTTCAGTCACGAAAATATCTTGATTTTCTTTTTACTGATTATGATCTCCATTATCATCTGCAACACTCCTGGACTGCGATGCCGTGGACAGTTGATCTGGAAGGTGCTTGCCTCTAACAGTGACAAACCCCAACATTTTTAATCCCAAGCCCTTCACATTAGCAGAGAAGATGCAGATGTCAGAAGGGCAATAGTAACAAAAAGGGGACAGCTAAAATTCATACAATATGATGTCCTACCAGAAACGAGGTCAATCCTATAAAGCATGTTTCTACAAGCATTCAATGTAACTTCTGCCTGAATTAACTACTTTTATTTTCACTCTACCTTTCCGTTTTCTTCATTTAATGAGTAAATGCCACTAAAATATGCAAAGAACTTTGAGTGTGATAACAGCTTTCCAATTTCACTAAGAGAATAACTGAGCTACTTTTTTACATATTGGGAATGTATATTGGAGCTGTTCATAAAAAAAAGTGCAATTAAGGTTTGCTAATGCAACATCTGGGGAAATTATGATAATATTCAAATGCACATGTGCTCATAAGGAGTCAAATTTAAGTGCAATTTGATCACAGAAATTCATCCAGGTACCTCCAATCAGGGCAAATACAAAGTGTCACTGAGTCCGCTGATCAGTAACAGTTAACACCAGGTACTTGCAAAGAGCTATTTGTTACCAGTTGATAGGTTAAACAAAAAACACCACCACCACAACATACACATATGTAAAACCCAACGAACCAACCAGAAAACCTCACCAAACTATGTCTGAGCACAGAAAATTCAAAATACAGATCCAACCATGAAATATTCACTCAACTATTCATTTCAATTTGAAAACTGAGTTACAAATACTAATCAAGGAATGAAACAAAGAACACTTTCCTTTCACTGTGAAATGACCTGCAAAATGACTACATTTTCCTGAAAAGTTGCTTTTGCTTCACTCAAAAAATAATTATCTAACATATTTCACCATTTCTCCTGTTCTTAAAAATTCAGTTGCACTGTCAATGACCCAAACCCTCTGGTTTTTCCAAATGCTGAAGGGTTTAGTATTGATAGTCCAGAATGACAGTCCAAAGAGTAAAGCAGTTAAGCCCATGAATTCAGACTTTCAGCACCCAAAAGACAAGGAACAATTTGGAAAGGAACACAGGAACTGTTTATTAAACTATGCAGGAGTCACAGAAAGCTGCCTTTAGATTTCAGTGAGATATTAATGGTCAGTGTTTTGTTCACCACACTTTCACTGAATCAACTGTTTTCTTTACAGCTGTAAATCTGGAATTTTTACCGCTGACAAAGTCTGAATCAAGGAAGATTTCCACAGTTACCTGCAAGGATTAAGAGCCTTCAGGTACATGAAACTTTAGTTCTAAGCCTTAAAGAATTGCCTAAATGCTTACAAACTCATCAGCTGAAACTTGAACAGCCCCTACTGATCTTAGCCTTTGGGAAGTTCAGGTTCACAGTCATTCCTAACAGTGTGCTGTCCTATCTAAATGGTGATTACACACTTTATTAAAATCCAGATTTCAACAGACAGTCGGTTTTGTGAAAAACATTACAGATGCCATGTTTCCATTTAAACATTAGCACAACATTCCCATTGAAATCCCCAGGAAAAAAAGATCTTGTGAGTTTGTCAAGCACCATGAGATTTCGAGAGTTGTAGTTGTGTATTTACACTTCCAGATAGTTTATGAATTTACTATGACTGTGCACATAAATGGCATTTCTAGAATGTAGAATAACTAAATATGGGAATGAGCAAATCTGAAAATCTGTCCCTTAAAGATGCAGGCTGGAGTACAGAGAGGCAGGTGTAACACAGCAGAGAACAAAGCAAGGTAATGACAACTTTGGCTCTAATCCATCAAAGCACTTAAGCACATGTTTAATTTTAAGCACATGAGTAATTCTATCAACTTTAATAGGGCTACTCATGGTTTAAGTACTGTGATGGATGGGGGCCAGAATGCACAAAATCTTTAAGAATGCTTCGTGGCCTATGGTATATGAAGAAAAAACAGCATTCTTCTACTGCACAACTAAGTTATAACACCTTTGGAAGCAAAATTTACCATAAATTGAACACAGCTCTGCTTTTGTAAACACAGAGATGCAAGTTATTCTGCCATCTTTGACGATAAAATATGATGCAAGTTCTCAAGTGTGTGATGTCCACATATTTTTAGTTTGCTGTTCTCCTCTGATGCCTCTGGGACATGGCCATGCATCACCTATAACTATCACAGTTTCCTTTGAAACAGGAGGGATTTCAGCTAAGCAGTCTTATGCAGAAAAGATCAAAAACTTAGCTACTAGTTACACTTCCTAAGTGAGATGCTACTAGATGCAGTTTGAAAACGTCAGTACTACGACCTTTCAAACGTAAGCCTGCCTATACACGCACCAGTGCAAGAGTTTCAACTGTAACTGGCTTAATAGTTCAGTAACTCCTCAGTAACATCAATTATTTTGGATATTCAAAGCTGTACACATGTCTCTTATACATGTATATTGTGGGGAAAGTTCAAATGTTTTTAAGTAAAAATATGATTGCTTTAAAGTATTTTTATACAGTCGGTGTTAAAAACAAACCAACCACCTGTTCTGCGTATTTCTAGCTAGGACAGCCTCTGTAAATCAGAGGTGACTTGATTTCTAAACCACTCACTAAAAAATTCTGGATCTTGTTTTATCTGAATATTGTTCCAAAAATTGTTACTAAGTTTTAGAAAACAGTTTTCTAAAAATGGAAGAGAATGGAACAATCTGAAAAATTCTTTACAGATATTTTTCAGGAAATCAAATCAGTCTCACTAAATAGTAACGCACGAGAGTCATCTAGTTCTATCCCTGCACTCGTAACATTAAGTCAGAAAAGCTCCAGAAAAAAAAACAGTTATATAGCCATACTGTCCCAAATGGACAGTGAATTTCAACAGCTTCTAAGATAGTATCAAGTAATATCTGCTCTGAAACAAACAACGGAGAAGTCAAAGTCAATTAAACGATCCCTGTACCCAGGGACCAACTCTCCCCTCACACCAAAGGTAATGTTACAGTTTCTGTCTGCTCACTACCAAATCCCCAGCCAGTAGAAAAGGCAGAAGGGAAACGCTTGTAGGTCTGTCTTGATTCTAATGCTGTCTCAGACCTTTAAACTAAAATTTCTTCCCACCCTTAGTGCTAACATACAAAATTTGATACAGTATAGTTTTTGCTCTGACTCTTTTTAGAACCTAAAATTAACACAGCTATTTCATTCCTTGATTTGTCAACAAGAATAACTGAGGAAAAAAAATGTGTGGTTAGGTTTGAGTTTTGCTCTTTCCCTTCCCCCCTCCCTGCCCCCCCCCCCCCTTTTTTTTTAACTTGCTGGTGCAGCAAAGAGAACACAAAAATAAATAGCTTTTGTGTGGATTATGTTGTCTGAGATATCTTAAGCAAGGCAATTATATTGTATTTTATATGCAATCTAATTGTATTATATACACAATGCAGTTATATTATATGATATATACTACTTATTAGATGGACTATCTAGAAAAAGAAGTAAACCAGTAGGGAATTTTAAAACGCCCATAAATATATTTTTAAAAGAGAATGCCTTAAATCTATGTCACCACAAAGTCTCTAATATTTGCCAGATTTCTCAGCTTACTAAAACAGTATATCTAGTGTGATACATCAGCACACTTTGCAGTGCTACTACAGTTAACATTTTAGCAATAATTCCGACAATTCCCAGCTTAAACAGCTTTTAAAGTTATCACAACAGATTTTTTTTTATTATTATTATTTTTGTGTAATAAATTAGTTTGTCTTCTAGTACTCCTACTTCACTTGAGTATATCTATCACAGCAGTCCTGTGTGAGAGCACAAGCTTATTATCCTAGTAGGTAAGGGAATGGAGGCAAAGCAACCAAGTCTCCAAAAAGCAATTCAGAGTAACTATGACAGAAACAATCTTTTCTCCAGAAAACGTTCAGGAAGTCAAAGTATCATATTAGACTCCTATATACCAGAAGCCAAAAAGCAAAACAAAAAAACACCACACACTACGTCAATAACAACAACAATCTACACAGCATCACTGTTCTCAGAGCCAATTCCTCAGAATCACACACAACTCTCAAATAAGGTCATCTCTATGTCAGGTTAACATGTCCAATGCTTTTATCACATGTTCCCATCTTTAAAACAAGAAATGTACTTCATCTTGTGAACTTCTCTGTGTCCTCAGAGCTTCCAGCAACATTGGTTAATTGGGGCTTTCTTATTCTAAATTGAAACACAGACACAGTGTTTCTGCTCCAAACTGGAATCAGTTTTCTTTATTCAGGGTGGTTTTAAAGTCCCAATAGCTATTAAATGATCTTCCCTTATATCTAGCACGTGTCAGTAAGCAGGTATTCCTCAACAAAGCAAGTCTATCAATATTTACTAGCAACAAAACATTTAGCTTCGTTACCCCTAAACCCTGAGGTTTATTCTAACAGTTCATAAGAAGCTTCACAGATTAACACCTGACCTTATGTTTAGAAAGGACAGGTTTGTTAATGTCACTTTCACACAACTTCTTGAACATTTCTATGTAGCGAGAAGCAACTATAACATAGAGACAATGAGAATTACAACAAGCAAAAGTGTGAGTTATTTCTATTACAAGAGCAACTGTATCACAAAATCAAAACCCCTGTGTACAGAGTTCTAAGTAACCTCACTGCACTGCTATTTATATTGCATCTCCTGGACCACTGATGTTAATATTACATTTTTAGGGGGATGAGGCTATGCCAAAACTTGAGATTGCAAGAGATGTGGACCACAGTGCTTACCACAGCTGGGAAGAGCTCAGACCAGCTACGACAAAGCAGCACTGCTGTGGGGACAGGGGACTGAAAAAGACTTGCAAAAAGGAGATGAGCAGGACGAGTCCTGCACAAATCTTAGAATTATTCTGAAAAAAAAATAATTCAGCAGCAGAAAGCTTGTAGGTCTAAACTAACACCTGCTTCTTCTTACAACAGGTCCTCCCACTTCACTGGGTGACATTCAGTCCTCTGCAGACATCAACTGCAACACCAAAGCTGTTCTAACACCTTCTGTAACCTCACTGGAGTGATGCTTTCATCTAGGGCAACAGAAAACTTCACCCTCTAGATTAGTATGTTCCAGCCCTAAACCTCTGAGGTACAATAATGTTTGCTAGGTTACAGCAGAGGGTTATTTTTATCAAGTTAAGGCTGCCCTCAACGTGAAAGAAACAGGTATAGTTTATACCTGTTAAGTGAACAGCTAAAGTATTCCCATCTCCTACACAGTCCATCATAAACTCTTGTGATTAGCTTAATCAGAAGAGCCAGAAGCACAGACTCTCCTGATACAAAGGATTGAAGTTTTAATATCCAATTTCTGATATTTTAAAGTCTTCTCTTTTCACAAACAACACCTATGTCTCCTAAAACTAAAATTGGAGGAGGAAAAGTTTCCATTTCGCCTTCCTTGTGCAATTGCCAGCATTTTTAGACAACCAGATTCATATTCTGAAGACATTTTCTCTGGTTTAGTCCTTCACAAAGTAACAGGTGTGGAAAAAACACTTAGAAATTATTATCTTAAGCAAGGCAGTATCTAAGTACAGCCAAATTAAACTTCAAACTCAACAAACCTAAATGAAAATTGTACTTGTTATCACACTCTCCTCATATGGTCAGCAAAGTCCCAATGCATTTACACACAGATACCTTGACACACTTAAGCAAGTTACTCTCTTAACAGTTCAAGAACTAACACAGAAAATTGTTTACCTATAATCAAGTTTCTATGCATAAGAGATCAGCCATGCTGAATTTCAAAGCCAGCACTGGAAAGAGTAAGCATAAGGCAAAAACACAAAGAATTTCTGCATAAAGAAATTCTCTGGAGGCAACAATATCAAAACCAAACCAATCACCAAGGCCACACCATACTGGGTAACAAACCTGAACTCTGATCTTTTAGTACTATTTACCTGTCATGGTCTGAATTATTTCTGTAGAGTTTATGTAAGTGCCTTTATAAACCTTTTCCCATATGCATGCTTTAAGGGGGGGGGGAGCAATACATACTTGTCTATGTAATTGCAGTAAAACGAGAGCAGCAAACCCAAGGAGAACTGCCACTCTGCCCAGGTCAGTTAGGCAGAATAGGTCTAGAAAAAACTACAGCAGTGCATACTACTCTATCTTACCACTGGAAATACCTCCGTGTGCAACCACCTGTACAAACTGTGTACTCAAACAGCAGCACTTAACTGGTTTTAACTGTTACTCTGCAGTCCAGCCCTCCCACCTGGGAGGAGACAGGATCCACCCGGCATTGCCAGCACCGGGAGACCCTCACATGGCAGCTGTTTCTGGATGAGAACTGCTGTGCTGATGGGAAGACAACTCAACCCATGAGAGCACACCATACACACACCCATAACCCCCCCAAATGTATAAAAAATTTTAAAAGCCAAACAGAAACTAGTCTTCTACCTGCAGTTTGTAAGATTGTATTCTATATTCTATCTAGACTGGAAGGTAATGTTGAAACATGAATAAAAATTCAAACACATAAATAGTTCCTGACAATATCATGAAGGCTTTTCTGAAAGCACATTAACAAGAGGTATGGCCCAGAGTTCAACATCTATCAGGCAATAGTATCAGCCTGATTTCTAGAATTATATTTAATATGATATAAAATATTTTCTTTTCCAGTTATTAAAGGTTTTGCACTACCAGAAGTGAAGATGATATAAAAAAATATTTGGAAATAAACATCAAATATTACCAGGCAACAACAACAAAAATACCCTCACTTCCTTCCAAGCACAGACAGTCATCATCACATTAAAACCATCAGTGAAATTCTTCAGCCAGCATTAGGGACTATTGTTTCAGGCAACAGGTTCCATCTATCTGTCTGACTTCAGAAGACACTGTCACCTAAAGACATCAAAAATACATACTTTATTTCAAGGCATCCAAGACTCTATTTACAAAAATGTTGGAGTCCATTTATTGAAAGAAACTCAAGTTTCTGTACTGCTACTTCTGAAATCATTTTGTTCCGGATTAAGTCTACGTAAAACTGCACTACAAATTAACTGATGAAATGTTTTAGTAAATAAGTCCCGTATATTTACCAAAGCAGGGAAAGCAAAAAAAAAAAAAAAGAAAAGAAAAGAAAAAGAAGAAAAATCTTTCTTCAGTACAGAGGAGCTGTAGAAAGGAATCTGAAAACATGATACACATTTCCCTTACCTAAACATTTCCCATTATGCCCATTCTCTTAAACTATGTAGTAAAAGAAAAATACTTTACAATTCAGTTTTACAGTTCCTTAACTGTGTTACAGCAAGCTATTTTTAGGTACAAAAGCTTAAATGAATACAGTATGCAACTATGGTTTTTAGGCATAGTTAAGATTGACTCCTGAACTCCTCCTAAGTGAGCCCTGAACAGATGGGTAGATACAAAAAAAAAAACCAACAAACCCAAACCCTCTCTTCTAAGCTTCTTGTCTCAAGTGCCTCAGAAAATCTGCTTCTGTGCCAGGCAGTTGAATCTTACAAGATAGTATTTTCTAAGCATTTTTTTTTTTTTTTAAATTGGCAGAGTCATTTTTCCCCACAAGTTTCCTCTTATGCAGATTATTTCTCAACAGACACCAAGAGCCTGAGTCTTCGCTTCTTGTGGAGTTACTTAAATTCAAACAAAGCTCAAAGTAGATAGAGAGCATCTATAACCTAATTCATTACCCATTTAGTTCCTTCCCACTTGTGCAAACTTAAGCATGAATGTACGAGGTATAAACATACGACTTTAATAACTGCTCAGGTTAACAAACAGGTTGTTGAAAATGAGCACCACAAAAATAAGTCTTTCCCATTTAAAATACCAATAATAAACGCCCAAACATTTCAGGTAAAGTGCAAATATGTGCTGCTGTTTAGTTTGTTGTTTGTTCTCTTTTTTCTTTGTTGATTTTGTTTTGGGTTTTATTTTGGTGGTGGGTTTGTTTTGTTTTTAAATCTGCTTAAGAAATACTGTTTCTGGAAACTAAGAACATTCCCCACAGGCCACAATCTACCATGATCCTGGACTTCCAGGGAACCCCACCTTTAGTACCAGGAGGGTTCATTTAACCAGGAAAGTTCCATTTATAACCAGGAAGGTTCACTGATGTTCTGGAAGAACATTCTGCATCCAAATTAGCATCTTCTCCAAAGCAGCACAAATTAACTGGAGAAACAAACAGCCCTTACTGAGAATTCTGGAAGTCACAATGGATGTAGTGAAGAAACTTTCACTCCACTGTACTCAACATCTGCATGCATTTGGACTCAACCAGTAAGAAGAATGACCTTTTACTGAGCTTAAAACTGGAAATTAATTATACCTGAATAAGCACATTTATTATCATTTCCCCTGATAAAAGGGAAATTATACTGCTGTAATTTAAGTCAAACTGTGACAATGGCACAATTATAATGTCCTGGTCCTGACCTGACATTTCTAAATGGTAACAGAAAATAAAAGATACAGTTCATACTGACAGTATATAATATATGAGAATGTTGGGCCAAAACTTATGTGAGAAATAACCTGCTGATACTTGGCACATCAGTTAGAACATATAGCACTCTGCTATAATTGCCCAATTACCGTCACAACATATGAAGCTTTAAATATTAATAATATTGTTTAAATGAGAAACATACACAGCTGAATAAAAATCTCAAGAGAATGTCTATATTGATCTAAGTTATAACACTGCACATTTCTTCAACAGTATTGCTTGGGCACAATTATTGATCCAACCAGCTGTTACCTTGGCTGCAACAAAAACCCCTGCGTAGCACTGACAAGCTGTAGATATCTTGGCTCTATCTGAATCTGACTGACCTTAGTGGTGTCCCAGCTAATGTGGAGTTATTAACCAGGCAGCACAACTAATGTGCAAGATTTGCATTCAATTAATGGACAGTAAAATTTAAAAAGTGAAACAAACTTCAAAGGAAAAAGAGAACATTTTAGATTACTAAGTATTAATCTTTTTAAAGACACAGAAAAACATACCAAATGTGACTAAGCTTCAAAACTTGTTACGAATCTTGCTTCTTGGAGTTCCTAAAGTGCCAGTGGCAGAACCTGGCAAGAGACTTGGAAGAGGAATCACTGTGAATCTTTCTCTTAAGCTTTTTCTCTAATCCTCCACAAGTGTCATTTCTGACACATGATACCAAACTACACAAACCATTGGTCTAACCTAGTGTGGCATGGATTCTTAGAAATTCTCTTCCCAGAAATCTCAGCAGATCAAGATGCCACTGTGTTACAGAAAGCTTGTGCTTAGTACCACAGCTTTGATTAAAAACATTAAAAAGAATTTAGTGTATCACCAGTATCTGTAAAATTCTAAAATATTTTATTCAGCTATCTGAAACAGACTACAGGAAATATTTATTCATTTAAGTAAGGGAAGCTGCTTATTAGCCAAAGGGTAAAACATAAGGTGAGGTGGAAAAGGAGAGAGTGAGAGCATGATTCAAAATCAAGTACGTCTCCTCTCTCCCTTCCACCCCAATAATAATAATTAAAATATAAACAAATTAGAAGAACCTGCCTCAATAAAGAGCCAAAACATTTTCCTTTGGCTTTTACTTTTATATAACTAACCATTTAGAGCGGTCCAATACCAATTTACATCACTAATGTTGTCAAGAGTACTGCTGTAACTTGGCTGCCGTGGCAGCCCAGCATTGCTCACCAGCGCAGCTCTTTCACCCAGTCATCTGCAGCCGCAGTTCTCAGCTCTGTTTGCCAGCTACTTTGGGAACAGCAGTTCTCAAACTTTTCTGTTCCTCCCTATCTCTGTTATTATAAGAATGGGCTAGACTGTACCCAGGGGAAGGGACGCTGTTGCTGCAGTGCAGCAGGGAGACGCAACTCAGGAGAGCCGGGGCTGCTCTAGGAAAGCTATGGGTTGGAGGGGAGGCTGGATGAAGAAGCTGCCCTGACAGCCCAACATGGGTCCTGGGGAGAGATGCAAGGATGGGAGCTGTGGCTCCCGCTGCACCCCTGGCCCTGGCAGACTATGCAGTCTAACTCCCAGCTACTGGAAGGAGAAAGGGAAGAATGTACCCGCCTTAGTAATTGCTAACATACAGCAAGAAAGAGGAGGCTTTCCTCCGAAATGTTTAACATACAGAATTACAAAACCTCTCCATAAAAAGTTTAGCAGAAAGAGAAACCAAGTTTATTCCCACAAGCTACAAGAGTTTATTTTCAACACATGCAAACAATATGCAGAAATGCCCTATGAATCTACTACCTGGAAATCTGATAACACAGATCTACCTACAGTCTAATGATATTCACTGGCATCGCTTCATGTGCTTTCATGCAGGAATTAAGCAAGACTTTTCAGGAGTTTAGACCTCCTAAAGAACACAACATAACCAACTGCATATGCTACGTGTTCCAAATATATTTATGAAATGTTTAAATAATGTATTTTAGTAGGTTATTAATAGTTGGTGTTGGCAGGGAAAAACTACATTTCTCTAAAAACATAAATCATGTAAACCTAGTCATAAATATTTTTATGAGTAGGCTTTTTATAAAGCACTTACTGGCATTAGCTAGTCAATCCTCAACCTTTCCTAAGGGGTAGATTATGTATTAAAGTACATCCAAGGTGTGGCATTGTATCAATTTACCCTTAGCGGCAGTTACACTTACACAATTAGAGTGAATTTTCTGTCAGCTTCATCATTCAAAACTAGAAGCCTAAGATGATGCTGAACATTGCCAAGTGGTTGTGAGGGGAAAAAAAAAAATCCCAGTGGACACCTTACAGTCTGAGTTGTGTAACTGTGTATTAAATTGCTATGGGTAAAAAAAAAAATTAAAAAATCATTTTCACACTATATAGAGATTATGCAATCTGCAAGGTATGAAGGTAGTGAAAATGTTCTGTCTTGAGCACTGTGCCTCAGAGAATACTTCAACTATTTGTCTGTCCTTACTATGTATTTATCATTTCTCCATTAGCAATCAATAAAAAAGAGAGAGGGGAAAGAGTAAGTGAGTGGGTAATACTTTTACCTTGGGCAATCAACATTCATATCCAGCATTAATATTCAGGAAATGCCCCAAGTCTCAATCATTAATGATTAAGTATCACCACACCCTGGAATATTTTACTACATATCTGTATTGACATCATGAGATCCAAACTTCAAACGTAATTGCTCGCCGTTTTAAAGATCTTCTTGGAATTAAGGGATGCTGGCTACAACAGCACGCAAACTCCACCTCTGTGCTGAGGCAACAGACGACTGAATTAAAGATGTAGGCTCAGCGTTGTACTCCTCAGCAGTTTGAGGACATATTAGGGCATTTTCAAATATAAACAGTGACCCTCTGAAGAATGAATTAAGAAAATTTAAACTTCAGACTAAGAGGGACCCCTTGTATTTAATGAGAAGCAATCCTTTATCATTTCACGTCACTTAGTGTCATACACCCACTACGCAACTTTCCAAAGTATTTACAGCCACACTTCCAAGCTTACAAAACTCAGCTTTCGGTCAACATTAGCACATGTAAATTGTGCTAGGAATCAAAACCACCCCTTGACACCTAGCATCACATGGAAGTCCCACATTACAGTTCTGTGACAACACATAACAAATCCTTCAGGCCATGAGCTAAGGGAGATCCAAAAGGTTAGCTGCTGGTGGGTACCTGCAGGCCCTTCATGGCTGCTCCTGCACCACACAGACACTGTCCCTGTAGAGGAGAGGTGGTCCTGGATCCCCAGCTCTGACTGTACTCATACATAATTAACCTTAACAGCACATGAATGGTTATTGAGTCCTTCCACAGGTTGTGTCAAGGTCTTGAAAAAGGCAGTTTCTGAAGTGGTACTTAACCCATTCTTCCAGCAGTGACAGAGTACATGATGGCAGAAGATGCCCTGCATCTGCTGAGCCCCTTCACATGCACCCACTGTGAGAGGTCCTGCAAGTCACCTTCCACCAAATCTTAATTCATTATCTTTCCTCAACAGAAATAACACAGAATTCAGAAGTCCAGCAACGTTCAGATACAATTCCATTGTAATCACTTCTATAATACTTTCAAATGAAAATTCTTAGAAAAACATAGTCCAAAAATCAGAGATTTCAATATTTAAATATTTACCACCTTTTACAGTATTATTATTTTTAAAGATACTGGAGAGGAATCTGAAATAAGTCAGGTATTTACATTCATTTTGCAAAGAGGACATTTGTTTCTGTGACAATGATGTTCTCCACAAAGTTACTGGGTGTCCTTTCTTGGACAACCTAAACAAAATAAGAAAAGCAACAAGCAAACTGTGAATACTTAGACAACATTTGCTTGAAAACCTAAAGTTTAAAGCACTGCAGTCATATCCAGTACCATTCCATATACAGCTACTATACAAAGGGCTAATGTACAGTATGTAGCAGTTAATTATCATAGATAACAATAGTTAGGAGTTCAATAAATTGGTAGAAGGATTATAGTGCAGTTTTATTACTACCTCCAACACTTTTACTGATGTGCTTATTACTTTTTTTATAGCACACTGCTCTTGAACAACCAGTTTATAATATTTACCCTTTTAAAACTAGGTGTACAGAGAATACATATCTATAAAAAGGGCAACTAAGTTTACATGGCAATACTGGTGCAGCAGCTAACACATCACATATATATATAGCAATTGCACACATCTTGCACAGACAAACCTACTTATAAGCCTAGAGGTAAAAGGCAGCTGCCAAAACCCACACATTTTATGCATTACAAAAAAGCACGAACTAGGACTAGTCTTTTTCTCTTAGAAGATGAGAATAAAAATACCACCACTACAGTTTTCATATACACATCACACACACACACACAGACTACTCTTCTATCTCTAAATTACCTCTATTAGCTGCAGTATGTCAAAAGAAATTTTAGTCTAACACAAGTAACCATTAGATGTTGAGTGTGGTAAAAACACTACATAACACTGGGACTTTTTTTCCATCATGTTTTAATAATTTCCAAGTTATTTCTTTTATATGCCTCCATTTATCCTTAAACCCAGAATTATCTAGTATTTTTAGTCCTCACATTAAAAGCAACAAGTAACCTACCACCAGCTGCCTCAAAATTCACTACAACTGCAGTTGGTGAAGAATGTACCACCCCTCTCACACAAACAGCAAAACCAACTCTTTTCAGGCACACAATCCTTTGGGTCTGCGATGCAGACAACAAACATACAGGCTGTAATTCAAAATGTTCATGTTCTCTTAGTAACAGCTTAAAGTATCATACTACCTTTAAAATATCTTACACTCCTACAGAAACAGGGTAGCAGGAAGTTGCCTGGCAATGATAAGCTGTGAATTTGCACACTGAGGGTTCATTTTTTCTGTTTATCTGCATCACACAGAAAATGCCTCCTATATTACACATCTCAGTTTGTGTAGAAACTGAATGAGGGACTTGACATATTCTCATTTCTGACCCATTTCCAGTACATCCCTTTCTTGCTAAACTGACAGCACACAACTTGGTAATTCCAGCCAGACTGGCTAAGGGAAAGCGAGTGTTCAGTGTCAGAACTGACTTTAAAAAAAGGCAACTCAAATCAAGGCAATCTTAAAATTCAGATACTTTCTAACTTACTTGTGTCATCAAGAATGTTTCCCTAGTCAGTCTACAATGTGTAATACAGAGTTTTCTTTTTGAAGTGAAATAAAGCTATCATAGAAATGTAACAATCTAAATCCAGAATCATTTTCCCAAATCAGATTTCATTTTCCTTATGAAGTCCTGGGCTATGGTAGTTTGCTTGCTGCTCAGAACACATTTCACACAGGAGACAGAATATAAAAGCAAGTTCTGTTTATTACTTTATAAGCATTACAGCATTGTCAAGTAATAAAGGACCTACACACAATCTATCATACTTCTAGTTTGGAAGGCCTTCCCGGTGATAAATATTTTAATGAAACTCAACATAATGCAGGTCCATCAGCATGAAATTAATATAGTGGTGGCTACTTATCAGCAGATACACAAACAAAAATCTCCCCAAACCTTCCAGTTAATCTGCAGTCCAACTAGAAACATAGGAAGTCTATACAGGTCAGAGAAAAAT
Source organism: Chloroceryle amazona (assembly GCA_027560015.1). NCBI lineage: Eukaryota > Metazoa > Chordata > Aves > Coraciiformes > Cerylidae > Chloroceryle > Chloroceryle amazona. The sequence goes on along the minus strand of JANHFX010013266.1, from coordinate 17,122 downwards.
ACATATACGAAACAACTAACTCCTGCCTCTTGGGACTAAATCCTGCCCTTTGCTCTATGAAGCATAAATATAATTGTGCTTTACTCACTGAAAAGAAAAAAAACAAAACAAACTCCTTATTTAACAATCTATGATTCCTTGATTAGTGCTTGGAAAATAAAAAGCACTACTTCAGTAATAAATATTATTAACTTTTTCAGAGTATCAGCTCCAAATGCCACTCCCCATTTCCTTCTCTCGCAACTCTTTTCATTCATGTCATCAGAAAGCATCTTATTTTCAGCAACAACTACTCACTTTTTTTTTTTTTTTTTAAATGCTGCTGGATGTGCAGAACTACTGTTGAGGTTGCTTGGCAACTAGTGAGATGTATCAGAAAGAGAGATAAGGTCCAGAATGAATGGAATTGAAGAGAACTATATTTGGCTTCATTAAGAGATACTAATGCACTCGAACTGTACGAATTTGAATTATCCACACTAAGGTCAAATTTTGCTATTTCTTTCAAAATGCAGACATCCATAATCACAGAGACCCACTAAATCCATTAAGCCACCTCCTCAGGCACATAGGTGTCTGCCTGAACAGAGGAGACTTCAGAATCAGGGCTTTTACCTGGGTTAGCATTTCAGTACAGCAAGGAATAATCAGGTAATACAGACATTTACGAAGTATTTTGAAGCATTTTAGACTAGAGAAGACAGCTGAATACTTTAGTCTGCATTTAAGTGTACCATAAGGTACTGTACATCTCCATATACTTTAGTATCAAGTTGAAATTTCAAATTAATTAATTTTTCCTGAAGGTCACAATTTGAAACAAGGTGAAACTGAGCACCCAAGATTCCTGCAATGGCAGAGAATGGATTACAAAAAGTCTGACCTAGTATTCAAGGAAGTCAAAAAACCCTTATGCAGCAGAAGACAGAAACACACCTAACAGTTCCTAGTGAAAGAATTTCTTTCTTATCTCAAGATCTTCAACTAACTTTATCTGGATCATGGGATTAAGAATCAACAAGTCTGGCACAAAAAAGGGTCTTCTAACATCACCTCAGACTCTGCCCAATCTTTGATGCTTCAGAAGGAAGTGAAAACAGTGATATAACACAACCAGCAAACTGTCTGTCTAAAGGGAAAAAAACAAAACCAAAAGCCAGCCCCCACGTTCCTCCACTTCTCTGATGCCCACAGGAAAACAAAGGACTCCAAGGTTTCAAGGCTTCAGAAACCAAAACAGAACTGCATATATCATAATGATGTTCAGGGTAATAAAAGCAAAAATAAAAGCCCATAGCTGCAAAGGAAGTGGGTAATTTGCAGCGCATGAAGCAGGCTTCCCAAGGCCAGTGTGGCCACCATGAGCATGAGGCCACACTTGCATGAGGAAAAGCTGCATCTCCAGAAGCTGGACTGAAATACTGTTTAAAAATAAACCTGTCCTTCCCTGAGAGAGCTCAAGTGAGGCTTCCTCATCCACAACAAATTCTTTCAGTTCAAGTATCTCTAATGCTAAGGAAGTGCATCTCATGCCTGCCTGCCTTCATTTTTAGGTATCTTTCTCACATAACTTAACCTCTACATGGCAATGAAATTGTGTTTGGATCCCCTGCTTCTGAATCTTGTACACCTCCTGTGGCCTTTCTTTTAAATTCTTCGCAGTAATTTCACATCCCTCATGAAGACACCAGCATGGGATATGCTATTTTAACAATACTCTTATTTGTATTGGAAGTCCACTGCATGAATCATGTTTCACTTTCCCTTTTTTAAGGCATCCAAGAGTGCATTTGTCTTTTTACCCCAAAAAAAAGCATGCAAAGGTAATCAGCTAAACTGATTCTCTAGTCCTTTTCCAATTTTACGTTCTCCATTCTGACTCTCATGAAGAATGTCTCACATTCAGCTCTATTAAAACAGATTTCTGAAGCACAACTTTTAAACACATTATTCACATCACCCTAAAAGAACAACCTGACCTTCCCAGTATTAGCTACATGGCCAGTTTGCAGAGGGGTTTCAGATTGAACTGGGCCAGCAATCTATGGAAGAATTTTCTGTAAGTAACCACCAGTTCCCTGGAGGCTTTCTAAGAAGTGGTCCCACTGATTGCCTCTATTAAGCACTGTACTGAGCTCTATCAGTAAGCCAGCTTTTTTCTGCATTCCTGTAATATTGGCACTGTTCATTTCACACAGTGCAATTTTTAAAATCTAAATGTAATGTGACATTACATCAACTACCAAACTGGTTGATTTTAATATCACATCTATAATTCTTTCCAAAAAACCACAGGTTCATTCAACAAGATCTCACTATACATGAAGCTAAACTGACCATTAATGATCTCCTTCCTATACAACTTTGTTGCAAAATGCCCATATTTGATATCAAGCACCTGTGAAATCTCTTACTTCAAGCAATAAAACAGTTCTCCCTTTTCTGAGGATTATAAAGAAATTAACATTAGCTTTTCCCCACCGTTTCTCACATAGTTCATTTGTGATTTCTGTCCAATATTTATTGAAAATATCCATATTCTAACAGGTTATTCTGATATTTGCCCTTCTCACAGATGCTAAAATTCCTTTTCTATTTGCAGCATTGTACAGGAAGGATACATACTTTTTTTGATAAGGAATAAAATATCTATAGAAAATACTTCCTTCCTCTACATATCCAAGTATCTTTTTACTTTCTGCATTCAGTAATAAATCTATGCCAAAACAATACTATTACTTTTTTTTTAATTATTGCTTTCCTCTTGTTCAAAATTATCAAATGAAATAAATTCATTTAAAATAACAAAATAGCAGTCTCAGCTGATTCCAGCTGATCCCAGAGAGAAGTATATTTTTGAAAATTTGTTGTGGGATGGGATCAGGTTAATGTTTGATTTTTAAGGGCAATATATCTAGAAGGCCTTTTTTTTTGTTAAAATAATGCGTGCATATTAAATATTACTTACAGACACCATCTAAGACTATCACTTCTGTCTACTTCAGAAGTATGGAAAACAAAAATGTGAGGAAAAAAAGCCAGACAGTATATTGCCTATGTTTTTTGAAGTGCTTTTTCCGAGTCATTACAATTGTGCGAAATAAGCAGAAATGCTTTGCTAAACTCAGTCTTTTTTACTTTTTTCTAGCCTCTTATTTTACAATGGTGGCAAAAAGATACTGAGATAACAGAACACTGAAGTTTTCCAGTGATAAAAGCAAACCTATGATTGCATTAAGATGCAATTACATAAAATGAAGGTTATCTGATTAAGTGAAAGCAAAGCACAGAGGCAGTATGAAGCATCCAGAGTTCCCAATGGTTTGGTGAAATTAGAGTCCAGCAGTTCCTCCCATTTTCAATTCAAAAAACTTAAAGTCAAAATAGTTACATTTGCCATTTTTAAGCATCTTATGTGTAAGTTACGGAAAATATTTTTATCTGCAATGTTCAGCACAAGCAGAATGCATTCCTATGAGTAACTATTTTAAAACAACATTAATCATTTTTACATACCAAAAGTAAAAGGTTGCATCTAATTTACAGGCATCTATTTTAGTATGCTTCAAAAGCCAGTACTGAAATTCAGCAACTTCCTACACTACAGAAATTTAACAACAAAAAAACCCAAACAATCCCATAACGGAAATCTTCCAGAAAGTTGTGTAACGTGCTTACTGCAAAATACATTGAGACAAAGCATCAGAAAACTTAACATGCTTACAGACGCTGATCTATGCAACTGTTTTGTCAAGTATTTGGAAATGTAGAAAGTGTAGGCCAGGCCAGGCCAGGAGAACTAGAGCTGCTCTTCCTGACCTGCATATGGACTTGGGGCTTGTATAATAGATTGGGTCACAATATTATTAGGCTCAGTTAAGTACTCAGAGTTCTTGGGAAAGCTTTTTCATTTCAGTCTTGTCACTTGTTTAAAGAAAAATAACTATCCTCAGCTTTGCACTGTGCTTATAGTTTTTTTTCCATCAATAATGCAGTGCTGTGATTATATTCTCATTTCAGAAAACAAAGTAAAACTAAGTAAAAGGTATTTAACCAAATCTTTCCAGTAAGCAGTTATGTCCTTACAATTATTGTATTCTGCTTATTTAAAGTTATTATAACTAAATTTTCATCTTTATCTTAAATGGTCTTAAACTGTTAAAAGCAACACAATATATGTGAAGCTATGCCAATGACTGTTATGCAATTAAATTAAAATTCATGAAACCAATTAGTTTAATTTTTCTGCAGCAATGCCACATTAAATCAAAATTAGCTGACATTTATTTTTAAGTTATTTAAATTATCAGGGTTAAAAAAGGTATTACACACGGTTTTCTGAACTTACTGTGCTAGGTATCCCATTATAATTTTTTTTAATCTATTAAAAAAATCCAAACAAGATATGAGCAAGGCTCCTTTCCCTTTACAAATTTAAGGAAGAAACCTACTTCATTGATACCCGTTTCCTCGCAACATTTTCTAATTAATATGAGTGTTTATATTACACAGGTGATTATATTGGCAAAACAGAATAAAAATATCTTAACTTGAAGGAAAGAAACGTGTATCTATACACACATACCTACAGAAAAGAAGAGGGTATTTAAATCACAATGATTAAGAAGGCAACAGCAAATCCCCCAGACAGCCCTGAACTTGCCACTCAAAGTTAAATGTGGCATCTACTGGGACTACACTAAACCTCAGAAGGAAATACTGCACACCTCTGCCTACTCCATTACTTCACTCACCACTCTTGGGAGGCTACAAGGGTGCAGCTGGGAGAGATTATTATTTTCTGGTGCCCTAACTAAAAAGACAAGCGAACACAATGACTTATTAAATAGGCCTTTGGAGAATACAGTCAGCAACAGGTAGCTAATAGAGCAGGTCACAAGCTCTCTCATACTTTCCTAATAGCAAACACCTTAAACCAGAACATCTTATCAAGACAGTCCTCAAAAAGCAGGTAATTTTGCCTCTCAGCTGTTAAACCATAGCTCAGTGTATGTTTACAGCTCAGCTGTAAACAAGTAATTCTAATGAACTGCATGCTTACATCAGAGTACAGCTATAGAAGTAACAAAAGCTGGTGCAGTTACACTTGAACCGTACCCAAATACTCTTGCATTTTTCTAGGAACCCAAGATTCAATTGTCAAAATTAAATGGAGATCATATTTTTTGACATCAGGATCCAAGCTACATTTTAACAACAAAAAAAGTCAAAACCCCAAAAATCTCATCAGTGAAAATTCCTTTATTTCAGCTTCAGAGTTTTGAATGACCAAGATTAGTCTGAACAATTTCTGTATCTCGGCTCTTCATCAGAGATGTGTCTTGAGCAACCCTAAGATACAAACGCGTGATATACCTAAAAATAAAGATAAATTTGCCTGCTGGATTATACTTCAAAGGATCAGCTATGCCTGCCTTGATCTAGGATACACTTGGGAAGGATGCTTACAAAACTGGAACAAGGGTAGTGCTTTTAATTAAAAAAAAAAAATCCCTCAGCACCCAAAGAACCTGCTCCCCCAGCCCAGAAGAGAAACAACAGGACACTGCTTTGCTCTTACTAAACCTGTCCCATAGAGACTGTGACAATGAAGGAAGCCCAGTAGCCTAAGAAACAGAAACAAGATACAACACTCATCTAGATTGCTAGAAGGAGCTGATAAAGGCACAGCATTTATTAATAATAAAGTCTATCTTATGGTTCAAACATACTATTTTTTAACATAATGAAACAGAAAAAGTTTCCCCAGCTGGAATGACAGGCAATAGATAAAAACGTAGCTATGTAGTGAAGCAAGGGTATCTTCAAGGATGGCAATAATATGAAGACCAAAAAGGTAACCTCCCATGAGCTTGTGATTATAAAAAGTATTCTGTTCATATATAAAGTAACTCAAGCATCCATCTGGACAAATTAGTAAAAACATTTTTTACTGAGAAAAAAAAATCAAGAGTACTGCCCAGTCTACCTATTCAAACTACAAAGGACAAGAAGAAATGTAGCGAGATCTATAGAAAAAAAAATAGCCCATGGTACTGATTCTGCAAGACTGTCTAGAGAAAAGGTAGTCACTCTGCAGGTCTAATGCTTGAGAAATGTTGGAGAAAACCTGATATAAGGAATTTTTTTCAGAAAGTACACTGAATTGTGGAATCTAGCTATGTATTTATTATTGTCCATACAGTTATATTTTTGAAGTTATCTAAGGTTTTTTGAGGGTATTTAATATAGTTTGTGACTTATTAAATAACAAGTTAAAGAGAATATGATACATTGGCTTATACTAGTAGATGTTTACTTAAAGTGGAAGTCGTGTGCTTTTCTCTATTTTTTTAGCTTAAGTCATGAATTTGCAGAGTAAAGATATTTAAAAAAAATATTTGGAGTGACTTGAGAAAGTGTAGGACTTTTTAAAGCTGTTTTCTCTCAGTCTCACTCTCTCTCAGATACTGTTGTCCAACTTCAACCAAAACTTGAAGGAGGGTTGCTGTTGCAGAGATTCATTTCCAGAAATGAAAATCAGAGGTGAAGAAGAAGAGCTCCAATGAGGAAAGCCAGAAAGAGTTCATATAGATCTACACCAGCCACAGCACATGCTGACTTGGTCCAGATAGCAGAAATAGCAGGAAAAAAAGGAAGATAAAGGACAGGACAATCCAGGAGTATTTATGGGGTCACTGTTGCAGGGAATATCAAAGCCATGGACTAGAACGAGGACTGCACTGGTTGGAGGAAACAGGAGATACTTGGAAAGCAACAGGTCCTGTGGGGAGGAACTACGGATGCTGGAGAAGACTGGCAGATACTACTGCAGAAGAGATTCATGAGACACAGACAAGTTACAGAAATCAGACTTCTTTAGCTCAGCTACACACACACCAGTTCATTTTCTGGTTTGAGAACATAAAAGGAAATCTGCAAATTTTGTAAAAAAGCGTTTATTTTAATTTGTTTTTAAATCAAAACTAATGGATATAATCCCCCATCTACCATCAAAAGTCAAAATCCTCCCAGACCTATTCACAATGTGTGTGACACAGTTAAGTTTCAAGCTCTCTTCTCTCTCTTCTCAGATTACATCACTTATGTTTATTCCACTATTCATAGTTATTGCCCTCCAAGCTCTCTACAGTTCTAACTGTAAAGCTTTCCACTAGGTTGATAGCTGTCTATGCATACTTCAAAAGCTTTTGTGAATTTTAAACCTCAAAACAAAACTACTACCATAGTTTTGGCCGGTCCCTTTACATGACAAATGATGTCTGCAACACATGCAAATTTATCTTAAGAGATGACTTTAGTACTGTTTTTTCTGTTGTCTGTTTTTTTTTAAATCAGAAAACTGCAATATTTAACTGAAAGCACAAATGTCAAGTTGCAAGGCCAGGAACCTTAATTCAGAGGACAGAGTGCTCTCAATGTGCAACAATGTAAAACTGGTAGTTTAAATACTGCTTTGCTAGAAGAATTCAACATTTCCCACACCCAGTAAATGCAGGTAAGACGCATGCTCTGTTATGATCAATACCTTGTTTCCCATGCAGTTATAAAAACTAAGAATTTTTTATGTTCAATTTTCACTTTCCTTCTTTTACTCAGTAAGGGTTTTTGAAAAAGCGAACACACAAACCAGGCAGTTGAAAATAAAGCATAATGTAAAAGTGAAAGTCTATGCTTTCTTTCAGTACTGTGTTGTCATCTTTCCACTTATGGTTAGCCTGAGCCTACCACTAGCATCTAAACCCAGATACAGCTAAGCAGCTTTTAAAACTTTTAGATTCCTTCAGGCATCGTTTTTCTGTAATAATTTCAAGAACCTATATAACATCAGTTTGCACCCTGAAAACAAAAAAGTTTCATTTCACTTGCACATGGAAATATTTTAATGGCTTGATTTCAGAATGCCTCTGAGCAAGGTAAAGGAGCTATTCCACTGACTGTTAGAACATTCAGCACCACAGTATGGTAACACTCTTTGCCAAATAAGGCCTAGTGTAGGTATTGTTAACTATCAGAATTTTCTGAAATCTTATCCTGCAGTATTTAAAAATCACACCTGAGTAGTAGATTTAAATGCAAAACATTTGCATATGTTCCTGATGGAGAATGTCTCGTATCTTAGGGCAAGATACCACAAGAAACTTGGAAAAAAACCCCCAAACAATACAAAACCAAGCAGCCAACGAAAAACACACACCACACAACACTGGAAACTTTTCTTCCTTTCTTCTTTATAACATAAGAAATTATTAATGCTGCTTCACTGAGATCAGGTTTACTTTTTTGCAAAATGGAATTTTCCTCTTTGTTGAAATAAAAGTATTCCTAAAGAAAAGGTAATTTTAAGCAGATAAATGCAACATTAAATACTCTAACAATTAAAAGAATTTCTTGTCTGCTCAGGTTGTTTGTCACCAGATATTACCTCTCATTTCAAGTTGATGGAAGTTATATTTAACTTGCATAAACATTTTGCAGAAACTTTTACAAGCTACATGCAGTATTCAGCTCTTAATGATGGGATTTATTTGCTGTTGGTAAATTCTCATCTTTTGACAAAGTTCAATCACACAACTTTGTCAGTTCTTAGGACAAGACCAAAATACATATCCTGTTCCCCTCTCTACCCACACATTCATTTTATGTTCTACAGCACAGATTTTTACTAAAACCTATAGCTAGTGGATTAGCTGGAGTAGAACTTTTTGTAGCCCTGAACAGACATGTACATCCAGATTTTCTAGCACAGTAACACCTCGGCTGTATCCTGGAACAGAAGCTGGGGGTGGGGGGGCAAAAGTCTCTGCCTCAAATCTGCAGAAGCCTCCTGATAGACAGAAGATGGGGTGAGGGAAATGACACACACCATGCCTCCCCTTCCCATTTGCAATATTACACAAACATCAGGAAAAAAATATCGTATTTAAGTCTACTGGCAATGAAAATAAAGTCAGTTTGTTTCTTGGCAAGGAACTGATGTGACCATTCTAAATGCATGGTAGTGGTACACAAATCTAAAGGGAACTGTAAAAATAGAGCAATAATGTCTCTGTATACAAACTAATATTACCCATTATGAGGGAATTAATTAATTTTAAAAACTTAAGTATAAATATTATACTTTTTCCTCATTCAGAACATTAATTTCCCTTCCATAAAAATCACACACATAACAAGACCAAAGTTAGAAAACAAAACAGTATCAGATAGCAGAAAAGTTACAGAGACAGAATTCATCCTGGTCACAGAAGAGATTGACGCTGACCAATGGGACCAGATAACATCATTTACTGGTTTAAGTGAAACAGTAGTGGTACTGCAGTTCAACTTCTGGTGGACAAGATACATAAAGAAAAGTTTAGACAGCATCAATGACCACTTTTGCTTCCTTTAAAAGTTTAAATTTTTAAGAGGGCAACTTGGCTTTCTTAACTTCTCCACTAAAAGAAAGCAATTTTTAAAAGTACAAGACAAATGTAAATGTATTTGTCAGATAAGTCTTGAAAATAAAGCTGTTCAGGTCTGCTTCCGTCATCATAGTTAGCAGATTTGATAAACGTACAAACTCCTATTCAACACTTCAACATACTAGTTTAAGAAATCATGTCATCATCACACAACATCATTTGGGAAATTGAAGCTGAGAAGTGTTACCTGAAATTCCCTATAGCCTCAAGACTTCCCAAATCATAAATACCATACAAAGCTACTAATCACAAAGGCACATTCCCCTTATTCGTCAATCTTTGTTGAAACGTGACTTATGAAATCCACTACAATTTATTTATATCTAAATATTTCTGCTTGTCCCAATTTTTCCCATGACACTTCAAAACTGCCTATCACCCTTGCCAATTTCCCGCTTTCTAAAATCCTGCATGACAAAGTCCCTCTCCTTTGGATCTGTCAGCCAAACCCACAGTGATCAGAGGGGAACCGACTTAAAAAAAAACAACTCAGCAAAAGGTCATCATCTTAGAGGCAAAGAACCCACACTTCAAGATGACACAGAAGAGAGTCTTTTTTTTTTTTTCTTCTTCAACCTAACTAAATATTTGTGTTAATTCTTCTACCCATGTATTTCTTACTCCTCCTGCCTTCACTTTCCCATTTTTGATCCTTTCTGGTTCATAAAGCATCTAAACTCTGCACAGTAAAAAAACATTCTCTTTATCAGTGGATGCTCACAAAATGCAGAACACAACAGCAAAACCCTATTCCTCTGGAGAGCCTCACAAAAAGACAGCTGAAGTGTTGAGGAGAGAGGGAAGGGAAGGAAAGGAAGGGAAGTCACAGGCTTCCTGCTATTACAAGCCAAATTTAAACCCTTTCTACATCACAAAGGGCTCTGTTGTTGGCAGTAATGCAAAAAGTAGAAAATTTGGTTGATACGGAGTCTTCATTATGCTTAAAAGGCAGCTCTTCCGTGTTAAAAGATGAGGAACCCTGGAAAAATACTGTGAGGAAGCCACATTCCTGCTATTTATGAAATTGCTGCAGGAAGATATCAGCTGATAGCACGGCTAACTGAAGTCATCCTGCAAAAGCTGGAAGCAGGGTAAGTCCTCCCAAAAACTTGTGCTGTAGACCATGCCTTGCTTCTCCAGTATTCTACTCTGCCTACTAATGCCACAGCACAGTTACCTGCCACGCACCACCTTAACAGGAGAGAGAAAAATAAAAATAAAAAAATAGATATAAAATTTCTGCCTTTAACTCCACTAGAGATTCTAAAAGAAACACTGAAAAAAAAATTAGATGGTCTTTACTGTAGTTAACTTGGCTAGAAATTTAACCACCTTCAAATTCACCTTAGCATTGTTAACTGTTAAGCACATTAATTACCTGGAACACTTGATTTCATACAGCTCCTCAAATAATTAATTAGCTGAAGAGATCAAGGATTGGAGTCCCAGAGGAAATTCTCCTAGTTTTGTAGAACTACACAGATTTCACCTTGTTAAACGCTACAATTCACCTAAATACATGACAAGTGTCCCTCCATCTATTTAAGGGCAGAATCCTAAACCCAAAACAAATAAAAAAGTCCTCACTCTCACTGAAGGAAACTAGTGCATTTAGCAATGGATATCCTGTTTAGTCACCAGAAATTAAGAAGAGTGTTTGAGTAATACCAAATAAAAACTTTTTATTCCCTTTTCGTAGGACATTAGACATCCTTCATAACAGGAATCCTCTTTCTGCTTCAAACATCAGTTATCACAGGGCAACCAAACCGAAGGTAAACAAGTTTTATAGAGACTTTAAACTGAATTTCTTTCAAGCCACTGGATTAAGCTGCACCAACAGAAATAATTCAAAACTACAGTTATGTACATGGGCATGAACATTAAAAAAAAGTCTCTTCATCTCTACCATGGTAGATTTGTCACAACCTGTCTGCTGTGACTGATCACATCAAGCACAGTGTTGTACGCAAACATGTTTAGTCGCTCTAGAACAACTATAAAAACATTTAGGAAAGTAATGTTTTACTCTTCCTACCCTTCCAAGAGAACACCAGACTAGCTCTCATAAACTGAACGCCACATCATTTTTCCACAAGGTAAGGAGGGCAGGAATGAAATTTCCTTTTTGCCCAGTTAAAGTAGGACAACACAGGGAGCAGTTATTTGTTCTGAAGAAAATACTTAAGGACTAAAGTGTAACCTGCAAGAATTTCAAATCACTAAGTGCATCTTCTCACCCCTGTAAAGTGTATGGTATGATCTACTCATTACTTTTGGCAGCAAAATCCTGAAACTAGATACATCATAATTTACTTCTTGTACATTTTATATATATTGCTTTATTTGATTTTTATACACCTGAATGTTCCAATACACACTACCCTCAAAAGGACACACACAAAGGACTGACCACAAGACAATATCCCTTGGGGTGAACAACCTTTGGTTCCTGCACTCTATGCAGCTCCCCTACAATTCACATGTGTCTCCCAAACAGGGGTACACTACATGATTGGCAGCAGGGCTGTGCTGGCAGAGGGCTGTGAGAACCCAAATCCCTTGCTATGAGAAGGCAGAAGCCAGCAGAGGCTCCTGAGGCCAAATTTGCCATGTTGCCCTGGAATCCAGCTGCACGTTCAGCTCAGCCCCAATTTACAACACAGAAGTGAGATACTCGAGGAACACTCTGGTGTTGCAAATGGGTCTCTGGGCTCCCAGTTTTACACAAATTTGGGTTTGTAGCTTGCAGGGTTGAGAAAGTTATCTACCCATATAATACACCACTCATTACACAGCAGCAACACCTCCTTAAGAGCATCTGGATGCTTAGAAAGCTTAGAACAACTGTGTTGGTTAAATCCTGTGTTGGTTGATACTTTTCATGGTGCCAGGGATCTCTGACTTCCACTTTCATTGACGAACTTTTTACTTAGCACCTAATGCCGCGAGTTGCTACATCCAAGTCAACTCATGCAAATCTTGCATGTCACAGAAATCTTTTAAAAGGTCTTTAGTAACAACAGCAGCCAAAATAATGGAGACAACTCAGCAGTAACAGTATGCAGCACTGGGCAATTATGAAAAAGGGTTGTCTTGGATAAAGAAAATATCCCCTATGAAGGGGAGCTACAAACATGCAGCACAGAATGTAATTTATTACAAGTCAGTCAGAATGGTCTTCCAACACACTGTATAACTTATCCCAAACTAGCATTTGGGGATTAGGAAGAAGTATTGTCCAGGCTCCTTGGATAAACTTTTAGTTCAGACAATGTTACTAAAGAATTAACTACTGAAAGACTAGTGAAAGCTTCATCTTCCCAAAAAAGCAGGATTCACAAAATAGATACTAGAACCTAGAGGATGTCAATACAAAAATACTACGTTTGAAAATGAGAAAGACAAAACCAGCAGAAAAAAGAAAAAAAATTAAAAACAACTCAGAGAATAATCTCTGAAATTCTAACACCTTAATTCAATTAGAATTAATTTAGTAGGTTTTGGTATACACCCACACATAAGACACTTACATGCGTAAACTAACATGCTGAACAATCTCTTCCTACTCTCTAGCAAGGTTAGATGAAAAGTTAGCAAACACAAATCTTCCTCAGACAAAAAAAATATTTCTGTTTTCCCTATCCTAATGCCATTCCACTCCTCACAACTACCAATTAATTGTACAGATCAAGGGTAAAATAGAAAAGCTTTTAGAAATATAATTTAACACAAACATCTGGACAAGTAAACACAACAGGAGAGAGGAAAATCTGACCTATCACCCCCAAAATTCATAGTACAGTTTCATTTTGTGAGGACACAGAAACAAAAGCCTTACTTGCTCTGAATAAAGAAAATATAATTAATTTTGCACTCTAACGGGAGGTATTTTTACAGCAGTATGAATCAACGTACTACAGCAAAGGTAAATCAGTGTCAGCCATGTTGTGAAAGAAACTGCAGTTTAAAAAACACCCACAAAACTTAAGCCTTTCTCAAATCAGTTATACTGACCCGTGATACAAATCACTTTATACTGTTAGCTCTTACTTATTATCGGTGCACAGCTTCAAGTTAATGTCTATCTATCTCATCTAAAAATACACATCCAAATTCTATAGATAGTGAAACAGCAGCAAGAAGAAAATATACCAAGCTATGTAACAACAGCAATGACCACTGCACAGGGCATAGACGTAAGGTAGGTTGTAAAGTGAAAAAGCAAAGGCACTTACTCAGCATTAAATCCGTTCACATGTAAGATCCTCATCTGTTTGACTATTGTGCTTTTACCGGATTCACCAGCACCTAGAAAATGAAAGTAAATCAATTTCAGAAGGAAGCATGAGTGATGAAAGGACACACTAGAATTTTTTTTCTTCAGGGTAGAATCGAGAAAGTTAGTTTTCTCAGTGCAACAGTGAAAAGTGAAAGAAAAAGAAATAATTGCCACTGGAAACTTCAGTTGTAGCTAAAAATAAATGCCCAGCTCAAGTCATGTGTCAGATCTGAATCTTGGATCATTTCACTGTCCATTTTTCCAGTGTCAACGTGAAAAGCAGACTGCAGGGTTTGGAAGGAAAATGACAACTTCAACATTTTATAGAGCACAAGACAGGGAACATCAAATTCTGTTTGCCTTGTCACTACTACCTGATGGAGAGAAAGACCGACTCGAGTCTATATTAAACTGAAGCATTTTTGTTAGATCCTTAACCACAACCAAACTTAAAATATTTTTATCATCACTTGGTCAAAAGACTTGAAGTTAAATCACAAGAAATAAAATATATGGATACTCACATCTGAAAAAGGCAGGCATCGCTTTAAGCCTCCACCCAGAAAGCTACAGAAAACTACTCTAATTTGTGTCTTGTAAGCAACCTCCCACCCTCTCTACACGTTCCAAATCAATCAAATACGCAACAAGATGCAAAGACCACCTTTTGTGGCTGCACGCTCCAAAGAGCCCCCCCTGCAGCTCTGCTCTGATTCCCTTATATACCTGCAGTACAAAAAAACCCACACCACTTTACTCCAGTTTCCATAAGTAGATGTATGCTATTTCTGCTGTGCTGCACAGATGCCAGTGCACAGGGCAACCCATCTGCCTATAGCACCCGTTTTTCCATGCACACTAAAAAGACTCAAACAGCAGCATTTAACTGAGCTGCTCCACACTGCCAGATCGGTAGTTCTCTCTATAAAGCAAACATTTTTTGCAAGGGCAGTATCATAACCCAGCAAAATTTAGAAAGATTACCCTTGGCATCTCCTGGCTATTTGTTTATTCCTCTCATTAGCTTACGTCTCAACAAAAGAAAACGTATGTGTGTGGCAGAATGGGCACAGAGGTACAATTTGTATTTATACGATACCAGGCCTCTACTAGCACACACTGACAGCACAAGCCTCCATTTTGAGCCTCATGTTTAAAACTGTATTTTAGCAGTTACATTTCAAAGTTAATTTTCTAACAAATGCATTTCCCTCTGCTTTTTTCCCTTCCTTTCCTCCTCCTTCATGAATTCCTAATAGTCTTGCTCTGCTCTCCATAAAACCTGCTTCTATGTTTTACCACCTTAATACCAGACCCTTACTCCTTTTCCCTCTCCCTGTTCACTTACATTTTGTAAGCATTTAGAGAGCAGTTTTTATCTACAACTCTTTATGCAGGCGCCATTTCTCCCCTAAACTACTATTTTACAACACATACACTCTGCCTCTTCAGGCAAACTGCACCATGCAGTAAAGACGGGTGACAAAACTACTGTCATCGAGAATGAGTATCGTGGGTTAAGATAGAGGCTGAGTCCACTTTACAACTAAGAATTATTCAGGAACAGCAGTAAGTGTTACAGTCATATTCCCATTTGGAATAATTAATAACAAAATTTCAGCTGTAACTCTAAATCACAATTAATATTCATAAGCACTGGGAAACAAAATCTTTACTTCACTTAGGCCAAGAAGAGGGGCAGACGGTTGCTGCATTTGCTACACATGCGTAACAGTCTGGTACTGACATACCTGGTTCTCTGGATCAGTCATAACACAACTGAACCAAAATGAAGTATTTAATCTAAATTTCTGAAAAACTCTAGTCAATATTTGGCTACTCATTAAAGCCCTATTCTTACCAACAGTAATGCATACATTTAACTTCACCACCAAGGAGAGTTCCATAATTTCAGTGAGACTGCTCATGGCAGAAGGAGCAGGCATGTGTACAGCAGTGGGGCCTACAAGAGCAGTACAACCTGTGAAAAGCATTTGTCAGCTCTTCTTTGTTGTTACTTCAATACGATGAAAAAAATATTAAAAATACTTTGAAAGTACTTTTTTTTTTTTACTTCATGTGTCTTATAAACACAACAGTAACAGAGACACGAGCTTTTCAATTTTTTACCAGAGAGTTTGTGTTACAGGATGTCTACAATTTATGACAGCTACTGTTCAAAACTGCAACAGCTGAACTGTCACTTTAAAAGACACACACACAAGGACCTTACAGCCATCGCTAAACACTCGCAAATTTTTATTTACAAATATCTAAACTGGTTTTCAACCATGAAAGCTAAAGAAAACAGAAAGAAAACCCCGATAAAACCATTGTGGTTCTGTTTTCTGAAACTCCGCTACTTATAAAGGTAACCTATCTTATGACAAATCAATTCTACATATCTCTGTTACGTTCAGCCTGAAATTTGGAAGTCCAAGACATTTCCCCAGAGCTGAAGTCCAAATTACCCTGCTACAAGATTTCTGCTGGAGCCCTGGCAGATTCCTCAGTACTGCAGGTGCTGCTGTAGTCCCAGTCACTCTACATTTATGCTAACTTCGGATTCTTCAAATTAGTATTTGAAAGATTTTGCTGGTAAGAGTACACTTCCGAATTCACAACCTTCAAAAATTCTCCCCCCCACCACCCCCCATTACCCTTGTTTCACACCAGAACTGAGTCAGCCTGCTGAGGCCTAGCCTCTGCTCCACGCTAAAACCCCTGCATAACACGCACAAGTGGTCCCTCGGTGTGACCAAAACTACTGGGATCTTGTAACTGCATCTTATTTTAAAACGCTACTTTAAAACACTTCGAAATAACGAGCCTAACAAACACTTTCTTATTCTCTCTGATCGTGATTTTTGGACTTTCCCCATCCTTGAAGCCATAACCTGCATTTCTAAACAGATCTCCCGAAAAACATGACACATGTAGGTAATCTAAACTAACCGCTAAAATAGTACCTGAAACCCAGCCACAAACGTTCCCCTCCTTCCAAACGTGCGATAGCTTAATTAATGGTGCGACAGCAGTAAGCCTAACGAGCCCGCCGGGGCACGGAGGACGTGCCCGCGACCCGCCCTCTCCCAGCCCGGCCCTGGCGCTGCCCCCCCCCCCACAGGCACGGAGCTCTCTCGTCCCCAACGCCGGCCGCCGCGCTTCCCTCCGAGACCGACATCCTCCCAACGATTCCCCGACTTCCTCCCTGCCTCTCCCCGGCCTGGCCGCACGTTCCTCGGCACCTCTGCCCTCGGGCCGGTCGAGCCTCGGCTCCCCACCCCCCCCCCCCGCCCCCGGCCCCTGCCCGGCCGCGGCGACCGGCCCTTCCCGCGGCAACGCCTCCCTG
>JANHFX010013265.1:6690-50932 GCA_027560015.1 Chloroceryle amazona | reverse complement strand
CATGAATATTGTTAAAGTTGAATATAAAAAGAACAAATATTGTTATTCAGTAAATTAAGTACAACCAAATGGTGAGAAAGGACGAAAGAGTGGGGGGGTAGGAGCTGCCCCGCGAATATGCTATTACTTTTCCAAAATGAATGGATCTTTAGGGAAAGAAGTAGAAAAATGGCTGTGTCTCTGAGATTAAAATAATTAATTAAATGAGAAGGGGATAAATATTTAATCGTGTACATGTATTTTATTTTTATTTATTTACTGTGTTGCAGTTAGATTTTAACATATAAAATCATTTAACTTTAGAATTCATACATCAGATCTGAATCATTCAGCATAAAATTTTGCATTTACATTGATCTTTTATTGCATTCAGTACATTTTTTTGTAGTCAAATAGTTTTATTAATATTGCTATACAACTGACATTTGGGTAGATAATGGAGTTGTATCTTTTCATACTATACTTTCTATCTCAGTAATCAGTTTCATTATTAATAGAAATATTTCCCAAATTAATGAGATTTGAAAGAAATGCATCTTGCCTAGTGTAGCAGCAAGTTAATAATTTCTCTTTAAAGATTCTTATAGTGTAAAACATTATTGGCTTCTGTGAGAGTTTAGATGAGGTTACCAATGGGCAAACGGGGTAGACACATATATGCATAAGGTGTTTTGCTTAGATTGATGGGATTACCATCCAGTCTGATGTCTTCGAGAGCCCTACGTACATAAGTAAAATCTTTCATTTTGCAGAAAGTGTCTTCATGCATTTCTTGAATGTTGTTGTTCTAAAAATGAAAAAGTTAAAAAAAATAAAATCAAAATAGTTGCCTGAAAGTAATATTTTACTTTTTGAAAAACTATTTATGGAAGTATTTTCAGAGCCTAGGGAGATATTTGTTTGAACTTAGGGGACCATATTGTGGCTGCAAGCAGCAGGTAAATCTTCCAAGAAGGGAAAAATTTCTTGGCCAATGCAAAGCATCAAAACTAAGTAACTCAAACCATGTAGTAGCCTGGTAGAAAAGTATTTTCATTTCTGGGATCATGCTGAAGAGTCTTATTAGCACAAGTTGGAAGAAGCATAGGCCAGTCCAAAAAATCATAGAAGCATAATTATTATCCTGACAGCTTGGTATGCCTCACCCTGCAAAGGCACAAATCTGCCATTTGACCTGTGACAAATTTCCTTCCCCAAGGCCCTCTCATATTAGCTTGACCCACATCTTTCTGCATACAGGGAAAGTTGAACGCTTTAGGTTGTATTCCTTTGATTTAGCTTCCTCTTACATACCTTGTCTTCACTGGGCTTTTGTTCTTGAACTATTTTCAACAATGAATTGCTAGAGTATGATATTGTCTGGAAATTGAGAGTAAAAAGATCATCTCCTCAAAGGAGGACTGTCTGAAAAATTCATCCCTTACCAATTCAAATCAGAGTATTTCTATAGATGTATCTATTGAAAGAGAGAGGTCAAATTGTACATGGCATATCATGTTATATATTCAAAGTTGGTTTGTTTGTTTTTTTTTTCTATATTATGTAATAAATAAAACCATCTATTGATAATCATACCTGGGCATTAGTACAAGGGGAGATAAAAGAAAAAAAAACAGATGGAAAAGCCTAAAAGTAATAATTCAGAAACAAAGGTTTAGGTCAAAGTAAGTACAAAAAGAGGATTACAGTGAGATGCTAGATGAAATGTTCCAACATAGTCAAATGGAAAGGTTTTGCTGAAAAAAACCTATCAATGACCTTTTTAAGAGAATTAAATGCAGTGAATACAGACACAACCAATATGAATAGCAACCTTGGGTATTTAAATGTATTCCTGTTGGTAAATCGACATGAGCAATGTGAGGGATTTCTGTCTTTGAAGTCTCTTAGACAAATGTTGCCTTTGACAGCTGTGAACCTAACTTTAATCTGTACTAAAAATAAATTTAGAACTTTATGTTTGAAAATTATTGTATTACAAATTCTAATACTTAAGGTTTAGCTGCGCTAAATTTTTCTTCTTTCAGATAATGTATTTGAAAGTTAATTGTGTTTCCAATAGTGTGTTTGGTTAAGTAAGTACATTTTTGGATAAACAGAAGAAAGAAGACAAGAGCATAGTTTCCCTTTCTGGCTTTACTTGATATTTGAAAATCACATACAGAGCCATTTCTTTCATAGCCTACCTGAAGATGAAGAGCTTGGAGGCTTTCAGGGAGCAGCAAAGGAATGTGATCCAAGTTATTGTCAGTAATGTAAAGATATTGCAGTTCATGCAGATCCTAGAAGATGAAGGAAGAAGGCAGGGGAAAATGATACAAACATAGTGTGCCACTGCATATTTTATGTGGATATTTGTAAAGAATTAAAAAAAGGGTTCTTGTGTCCAGCTGCTAGTGCTCATACATGTTGCTCCATCTTTAAAGAATACCCAGCAGACAGCACAGTCATGATGCCTGTAATCTTAACTACTATAAAGGTTTTACTACTGTAAAGTGACACTTAGGCTACTCTTCTGACCACATCATTTGGAGAGAGGGAAAAAGAACAGATTTTCCCATCAAACCCAGACTTACTTTAAATGCCTCATTGCGTATCCCTTTGTGACCAAGTCTGTTCTTACTAACATCAATGAATGTTAAAGTAGATGGTAACTTAGGGAGTTTCTTTATCCTATTGTCACGGAGCACCAGCTCCTCAAGCTGGGGCAATCTCCATAAGGCATCTTCATGGATCTCTGATATAAAGTTTCCAGTCAAATCAATCCTCTTTAAATTGTCTGGCAGAGAAATAAGATACAGCAAGCATGTAAGAATTTATTTCTGGGAATCTTCAAAAGGAAAAAAAAAAAAAAGACAAATAGGTTATTTAAATTACAGGTGATGTATATTGAATGAGATTCATTCCTGACCCACTGTGACAGCATTCTGTATATAACACAATAATCCATATTTTAACAGTTTTCCTAAAGAAGGAGACCAACATCTCCTTTTCATCCAGTTTAGAATTGCCTGTGTCATTCTTCAAACATCTTTAGGTGAAAGATTTTAAAATTCGTAGTTTTAAAATTTCTTTGTGTTCTGGGAATCTTTTAATTGGTTAATTTTTGAAAAAAATACCATTTAAAGGGAGATAAGCAAATCCTTTACCACCTCGTTCCTTTTTTTTTTTTTTTTCCAACAGAGAACAATGTCTAAATATCAGTGCATTAATATACATTAATTTAAAAGGCATTTTTTCTGCATCCTACTGCTATTTCAAACTCAGAGTGTTTTTCATGGTTATTTAATTATTTTATTCTTATGCTAATAGTATATTTTGGCCTAAATAAATTTTCTCTCTTAGTATTTATTTCTCTTGGGTTTTTTATATACCAGTTTTCTTCTTTCTGAACCTTCATCTTGGTTTGAGAAAACCAAACCCTTGTGGTTTTCTTTCATAAAAGGATCTTTGCATTCCCTGGAGTTATTGTAGTAGTTTTTTTTGACACTGATTCCACACTTGTCATCATAAGGTTAATAATCATTAGTTACCCAAAGTTAGGTCTAAAAGAAAAAGCGAAGAATGTGGTTTAGTATTCAAGCTGTTGAGTGTATAGCAGTCTCTATCCCTAAACAGGATAGGGTTAATACTTCCTGAAAAACTACTTATCTTTAAAAATCTCAGGTAGGATATGTGAAAATACAAGCTTCCTAAATCATCAGTTTTGGCCAGTTTTAGGCCACAGACAGATTTGGATTAATAATTTTCATTTACTAAAGGATTTCCTAGATAATTCTGGAGTAAACTAATGACCATGTACTTTAAAAGGTAAAATTTCTTTCACACATTTACTTCGTGAGTGTTTGAAAGTGTGTTTACCTGAGAACTTGTCTTGTTTAGGATAACAGTACTTTCTAATATGCTACAAATGTTCCATGATATTTTGGTGTTTTTCCTACCTTTCAGGTAACAGGTAACAAAAAGATAGATGAAAGCTGTTATTTCAAACAATTCATCATAGAATCTGCATTTGAAGGATTTACCTTTATGTTCAAAAGTAGCAAACCACTTTTCCATATGTGCATTTGTGTGCATAATCCTACCATCATCAAACATTACATAAAATGAATCACTGTGTAGTATATTAGTATGAGCCAGAAATAATAGAAATAAAAGCTAATTGCAACAATACTATCCATACCTAAGTTAGCGAAGTCATTTCTGTTGATCTTCCTGATTCTGTTGTAGCGTGAGTAGAAGTATGTGGTTTTCTTAGGCAATAGAGGAACAGCATCAAGCTCATGATCGTCACAGTAGACTGTGGTCCCTAGGCATGTGCACAAAAGGCAAATGGGAAGACCTATAAATGAATTTAAAAGAAAACAGTTTGTTACAAAAAAACCCTGGACACAAATTATATGCATATTACTACCATGAAACACCTAAGCACATAAGATCTTGTCAATTATAAAGTTCACTCTCATTCATATTTGATCACAATGTCACAACTGCAAAATGAATAAATTCTTCTTGAAACTTTTTTTTTCTCTGCCTATAAGTATGAAGGTCATTTAACTTGTTCTGATACAGGATTTTACAGAATATAACAACAGAATGACTATTTAAATGGCAGCAGCCAACCAAAGATCAAGTTCCTAAGTTGTCAAGTGTGCACTTCCATCTAGATGGAAAAATAACAGCTGATGACTGAAACTTGTTATGTTTTCCCAGGTTTGGTTCTGTAAATTGTAGTTCTGAATAATTTGTAGGAAAATAGTACTTTCCTCCAGAACTATGGAAAAGAAATTCAATACCTTTGCAAGTTTTTTAATTATTTTTTTCTGGTTCAAAAATTAAACATCATGAAAAATTTCTCTGTCTAAGTTAAGGTAAATTGGAAAGCATGCTAACAAAACATGTCATTATCACCAGAAGTTAACAAAAATGAAAAGTTAAACCATTTTATCTCAGACATAAAACTTCATGAATTCAGAAATTTCTTTTGAAGGAACTGTTGAAATTTGGTGAGTATTGTGACACTGTCTGGTTCGTCTGAATGTCATTTTCATTAGGGAAAGTTGTTAGTTCCTATGTGTGTTGAATTTTCAAGAAATCTTTTCTTTGATTATAGGTATAAATCAGAATATTTCTTTCTCAGATTTTAATCCTATATAAATACTTTTCTGTTTCATGTTATCCTCCTCCTTGTTGCAGATGGCTGGTTGTTTGTTCTGGTGACTTTCTAGAATAGTAGCATAACTAATGAGTATGAAAATGGCTTTGCTGCAGATCAGATCAATTGTGGCTACATGGAAGATTTACCTTTTTTATATGTATCAATTACCAACAGGCAGCACTAACTGTCTCAGTAAGAGAAGGGCAGGCTATAATATATGGTGTCTTTTCAGGCAAGATTAAAGAATCAGTGACCAGAGTACTCTTCTGTTTGAGAATCTCTACTTGGGCATTGAGGAATAACATTTCTATAGAGATAAGGCTTTTTTTATACTGTCCTGACTTCCTGCACAGGGCACTTTACATTAGCTACAGGGAGCAAGCCTAACACAGAGGAAAAAAAAAAAAAAGTCATGTTTGGAATCATTCCAGAAAATCTAGGTGTACATAAATGTAAAGTATTCCAACATAGTACAGGACTACACTTTTCCCTTCTGCCCTATTTTTGATATTGGATGAGTAGTATGTGTCACATATAGCTGATGTAGACTGAAAAAGGACAGAGGTATGGAAAGGATTGAAAAATATTTCAACAAAAAAATGAACGTGAGCCTTGCCGTCTTCTATCTGGTACCAAGCCAAGAAGAGCAGCAACATCTGACAGGAAAATATGTTGCTGAAAAGAAATAAAATCTGATTTGTCACAGCCTTGACCCTTCCATGCATATCTTTAGCTGGTGCACTAGTTGATTTGTATCCAGTGCTCAAAACTGTTGACAGATACAGATTTTATAACATGTAATATTTTTATAGTTACATGAAAAATTTTGTAACATTCTTCAGCTTTTAAAACTTAAGAAAATTGTGGGCTTTTTATGGAACTCTCCTCTCATTTACATTTTTAATTTTTTTTTTTTTTACATCCATTTTTTTGGGGCCTGGTGAAAGCTCACTAGTAAAATGTATAAAAGTAAAACTGGGAATTATTAACTTCACTGAATGCACACTTTGTAAGAATAAACTGTTTTTTTTAGGTATAGTAAAAAGTTAAAAAGTTGGATTTTGCTGTTGTTCTATGTTGATCGCCATATAACACAAAGACCCATCATGGCAGTGGATAACTCTAGTGAGCTTCAGTTACAATAATTTAGAGTAGCTGTTGACAAATGCCAGTTATTAGCATAACAGCATTTGTGGGAAAGGGACAGATTGTGGTTGACAATTTTAATTTAATTGTGAGGTGTAAAAATACCTTATTTCACTATAGCTAGTCAAAAGAACTGAAAATCAGCTTCACCCAAAATTTCTAAACATCTCCTTTTCCTTAGGTTTCACAGTTTCTAGTTTTCATCATCCAAAATTCTCAAACATTTTAATTATGTTTTATATGATTACATTTGTAAAAACCATGTAACAAATTATTAAAAAATAAACATAGTTTGCAATGACATTGAAATATAAGTCAAAAAGTTGTATTTGAAAAGTAACTTCCTTGCTGAAGAAACATTTAAACATTTTTGGTGAAGAAATATAGAAACATTGTAAGTAGGTACCTGTCTGACTTGAGAGGTACAGAAATTATATACATTCTCTTCAGTAAGAGAGGTAGACATTCATATGCAAACAAAGTGCTCGCTGAAAAGGAAAGCTACACACTCGTTTCTGTTTTCTACTAACCATCTTGAGTTTGAGGTCCAAGAACCCCAGACCCCTGTGCTGAAGACCCATCAATTAATTTTGGAGTTGATGCTTCCTCCTCAGTTTCTTCTGTCAGTGGTGCAGAAGAATAACTCTCTTGGATTATAGAAGGTAGTGCTGTGCCAATCTCTGTCTAGGGAAAATTAAGAGGGAACAGGAAATGTTACTATTTACTTCCACTATTGCTCTTCCAGTTATACTTTTTCATATTCTCCCACTAGAGGTCATGTATGTTCTGAATTTTAATGCTTAAGCTGCCTTTTATCCATCACCTATAATGAGTTCTGATGATGAGTAAACAATTCATGAAACTGCAGCACTCAGCACTCACTTTCTACTCAGTGTTTTTTAAATGTTTTTAATGTTTTTTTCTAGATACAAATGCAAGTACTTCATCAGTTAGAACATGTACTAATGAAAAGCTTTTTCCATGTTTGTTTAAAGTTAAATCCCAATTTAGAAAAATCCTATAAAATTTGACAGATCCTTCATGAACTAGAAACCTTATTATATTTCTTTTTTTTTTTATTTTTTTATTTCCACTCCAAATAATTAGTCATGTCAGGAAATTTTGTGTGTTAACTATAATTCTAAAGATGCATTCTGTTGAACTTGCCATATGACAACTTCAGGATAAAAATAAAGATGTAGCAATTTCCTTTCGTCATATCATGTCAGAAACAGAATACTTCAGACTCACCAGGCTTGTTGCAGAGGATCTTAGTTTGCCAAGAGGTCTGCTAAACTGCTTTACTGTAGTCACCCAGACCCTGAGAATCCCCTCTAGCTGTGAGAATATGCAAGTTACTTTACCACTGTATCTTGATTTCCCCATGTGTAATAATACTGTTTGACCGTGTCAGGGCCTCCTTTGAAAATGTACTTTTTATATTTTAAATGGCAAACAATGAATTAATATACTTACAGGTCTTCGTGCATCTGAGGTACCATTTAAAAGTTAGGTAATGCATCCACCCCTGTGTGTTGTACACCCCTGTGCTGCAATTAACATTACTTAGACTATATCTAAGGCATGAGCAAAACCAGGAATTTTGTCACAACATCTTTATCCAAAGTGCAAAGGCACTGAATCCTAAATTTATGCTTAAATGAAGATTTTCCTCCTCTGAAGCCATGTAGCAGAACACTACCATAAACCTATTGAATGATAAGATTTTCACCTGACCAAGCATCTTTTTTTTTGAGATAATCCCCCAGCTACTGCTGGCTTTGCTGTCTCCATGGAGAACCAGTTGAAATCACTGACAGTAACACTCATAAATCTTAGTTGTAGAAGACGGGTGAAAGTAGCTAACATCTGGACTGGACAAGGCATTAGGATTTTTTAAATTAGGCTTTTTATGTGGGCTGTACAAGTAAAACACTCCTCAGATCTGAGTCCCATACATGAGGAAATCCTTTGCTATAACCTAACTCCTATTTGAATCTCTAAGCTTAAGTATATAATATTCAGCAAGTGGAATTGTTTTTGTCTTTTGTTCTTGGATAGGATAGATTTTAAATATATTTATGTGAAATGCTTATATACATTCATATGTATATATATATACACCATGATTTTGAAACAAAACAGACTTCATAATAGGCTCTCTGGATTTTGCATTGTAGCTGTGTATCATTACTAGCAGTACTAAACATTATGATCCTGGCGTGCCTGAAAACATCTAAGCAACCATCTAAAATATACTTTTTGCACAGAAATAATTTGGTTTAAGTCATATAGTGGTCATAGGTAGAAATTTTGTATTAGTTTCACTGAAGACAGAAAATATGGAAGAAATGAAAAACCAGGAAGTACTCTGAACCTCACAGACTCAGATTTTCACTGAGCACTCTTCATGTTCTCTGTATATTCTTTAGCTGTATTTCAATAGGCCATACATATTATTACTAAGTAGGGTTTATGGATAAAATATGCTGATTCAGTTATTAGGATCATAACTGCAAAATGCAAAGTGATCAAGTAAGCAAAATGAACTTCAGCTGAACTATGACTGGGTAACCTGTTGGTGGATGTAAGAGTTAGGATGTACCTTGTTGCTTTGTTCAGGCAAAAACACAATGTTCCCATCTGCAGCACTGATGGAAAGACAGCTTAACCAGGAATGGACTTGGGGACAAATCAAAAGAAGATTTTGGGAACAAAGGAAATGGGACAGATGTTCTCTGAATGGAGGAAGCCTAGAGGGATAGATACATTGCAGACTTTTATTGACCCAGGATAGAACTGCACTAAAGTGCTTGCATATGTTGTCTACTTCTTCATCAGTTTTGTGGAAATCAGATAAGAGTCCCCTGTCCTGAGCAGTGGAACAAAATCTGGAGATTTTGAGACCTATTAATTTTTAATTTGAGACCTATTAATATTAAAAGTCTGTAACTTTTGTGGCAGTTCTACGGAAAATAATATTCTGGAGAAAACCATTTTCCAGATACAATTTGTGAAAGGGCTTCAGACCAAAGATAAGGTTCCTTTCTCCTCTCATGAGATTTGGGTCGTCTACACTGATTGCCACTTCTCTGAATATTTGAGGGCATACTTTACATAATTTACTAGCATGGGATTTGTGATTTGTTTCGTGCTTTCCTAAATATTCTTACTTGATTAATCATTGTAGCTGGTGGGTACCAAAGCAGAGGTATTAACATCTCTTCACTGTGTTTCTAGACTTTTTATCTCTCTCTTTAGACAAGCTGTTATCTAGTTTTGGAGATGCACAGCTGAAAGGCTCCCCATTAGTTTAATTGCCAATGTGCTAAATTTGGGTTCTAGGGAAACTATTCCAAGCAGTTAGCATTATCTATTACATCTCCTGCACCAGTTGTGACTGTCATAAAAGTACCAATTATTACAGTGACTTACTGATGACAGTTTTACACTGGTAAGGGAGTAGGATTTCACTGATACATGTGTATTGCATACCAGGCCCCGAGCATGAACTGTATTTGCTTGCCGTACATAGGCTGGACTTGAACCAGTAACCTAATGGTAAAAGTCTGTTTCCCATTATCAGTCATCTCATCCATGCACCTTTCTATCTTACATATTTGATAAATCATGCAAGATTGTAACAAGACAAACATGGGTTTTGGACTATATACTGCATAGAATGTTCTTTCATCTTCAGTTTGTTTATTTTTGGCAATGTGCACTTTGTTAAAAAATTGAAATAGAAATTATTCTATATCATATATTGGTATTACTCTCCACAGGGGTTTTGGGGGTTTGGGAGTGGGTTTGTATTTCCTTTGCTACTCTGAGGAATATTCTTTATGAAAAAATAACAAAGCAGGAAGAATATTGTAAAAAAGTACAATGAAGCATGTTTCTTTTTGCCAATAGTTGCAAGTCTTCAAATCATAATCATTCTTCCAAGCCAGATTTAATACATGGCATAGGAAAACACTAAAAAATAATCACATCATCTACGTTTAGCCATCTAATTGTGTGCTCAATAGTTATCTTACTCTGTCTTCAGAATGTCAAGAGATTTAGAGGATGCAAGTGCAGAATATTAACCACAGAGCATGCTGAAGGAGAGTGTTATCTTTCCTAAGATTGCGCAGTATCTATTTTCCCCCTCCTATATTTATCCAATATGACTACAGTTACAGATGAAACTACTTAATGACAATGGTGAATTTAGAGGTACTTTCAGACTAGAAAAACATCAAGAGCACAGAAATCAGAACATTTTTATGAGCAATAAAATAAAATTGATAAAAGTCAACTTATAACTTCAGTCATCCATAGGCTAAGCATTTAGGTTATGCTATCATCCCTTCACAGTTATTAGAGAAAGGGACAAAACTTCTGAAAAGCTGCTCCAGCCACTGACCACAGATCCTTCTTTTAGTATGGGTTCTTTAGGTGTCTCTCTGTGTTCACTGAAAAGGAGTCAAGACAAATGAAAAGATCTTTTTAGAAACTGTTCAGAAAGCTGAGCTGGGGGCGGGGGGAGTAAATCTGGACTAGGAGTCAGTAGGGATGCAATAAAATAGAAATGTAGATAGAAGTAACCTATATGAGGATTATCAACCCATATCATCCAAAGTAATAAAACACAGAAAATAAATAGATTTAAAGAGGTAAACAACAAGACTAGAAGCCATCAGTCACCCCATTTTTCTTCTGAGGTGGTGTAATTCCTGTGGCAGATGTTTTGTCTATTGTTTTATGTCTCCAAAATTTAGGATTGAAGTTGATATATTGCATGCAGTAAATTTAAATCCACAGGAGAATATGAACTGTGTCCTGTTTCAGTGCTTCTTTTTCTGCAAAAATAATACTTAAAAACACACAAAAAAAGTTTAAAAAGTGAAAACAGGTTTTTTAAACTTGAAGGAGCAGATGTATGGCACACTGACCCATCAAAAGAACTAGTTTCTCCCACAGCTGTTCTGAAACTACTGAAGGCTTACAAGAAAATTACTTGTTATGGTAGAGGTTTTTGGTATGTTTCCCTTTCCTAAAGTAGCACATTCTTGTTTCTTCTTGAATTTTACATTTAAAATCTTCCTTTCTCCTGTCTTAAAAATAAATAGATCTGTGAACCATTGCAATAACTACTTCGATTTTAAATTATGCAGCTCAGATAAATTATCATTTTCTTATACAAAGCTACATAAATAAGTTGTGTGGAGAAATTAGTGTAATAAAACTCAGAGATCTTGGGGAAGGTGTTTACAAAAGTTCTAGGTAAACTGATTATACCTATTAATACTCATTCTCTCAGATTTTAATCACTTGCACATTTGCTTCCACGTGCTCCTACATACCTAAATGTGTATACCCAAGAGATGTGGCCAGGATCACCTATGCTCAACAGAAGACAAGGGACGGATTGCTTTGAATCTGAACTACAACCAGTGTTAGAAACAAGAACAAAAGGGAGTGGATTCACTACACGTAACTTCAGACATTGAGTTTAAGTGCCCTATTTAGTAGCTTAGTCTCCTTACACTCCTGGTGCAGACAGTGGAAGAAGAATCACCTCCTGAGTGTGGTTCAGCACACCTATGTTGTGAATCAACTTCCTGAGGTACCTGTCTGTCTTCCTTTAGCTATAAAAGAGACCATATGGAGGCAACCATGGGTTTTTTTTACCAGAGATCAAGGCCCAAGTCTGATGTCAGATCTGCTCTTCCTCTAATTTCTACATCTTATAGTGTAAAAACATTTCATATAATTTGATCCAGTCCCATATAGGTATGTAGCGTGCAGTGCTACAGATGTAATGATCACAAGCTGCTGTATCTCTAGAACTAGAGAATTTACTTATAGTTTAGGTTTGTCTTCTCGGTATGGTCTGTTATACTATATAGAAATGTCCTGTAGTGTAAGATCAGTTAACAATCATTCAGTGACAAGTCCAGGACATTAATATGGTGCAAGGAAGGTAGTGCTGCATTTCCTGACACTGTTTTGTATCAGAACAATAGACTGCTACACAACTCTAAAAATAAGGGAAATGTTAGTAAGAGAACACTTTTCTTCCCTGCCCATTAATTTTTTGTACTTCCTATTTTTTCTTGAACTTTTGCTCTGATGTCTATGTCCAGGATTGATAGCTGCAGCTATTTTATCCACAGCTACAATTTCCCTTTCTATTAATAAGAGCTAAGTCAGGAGTTGAATTTGAAAAGCAGAAGCTGGAATCTGGTTCAAGCTTAGATCTCCTGTAAAGAAAGCCAGAGCCAATAATTTAAGTTTTCAATCCCTAGATTTGTGTAATGGCAAAACCCATGGTAGGAGAGGGAGAACAAACTAAATGAAACATGGGTATGTAGATTAATATGAAAGGAAATAAGACCTGGGACCTTTTTCAGAGGATTATTAAAGTTCCATGCATTAGATAATCACTAAACATGAACAAAAATATAAATGATTCAGAGCAGAACCACAACACTCCTCAATCTGAGCTATGTACCAAGCCACACTAGATTCTGTTTTGATTTCATCTAGAATGATTATCATCTTAATTCTTAATTGGGATAGAAGTTAACTTGACAGGGCTGGGAAAAAATATATAGTCATAGGTACAGTTTGGGAATTGGGGGTAATTTTCTAAATTTTCTAAAATATCTATATTCTTTTCTCATACCCCATGTCAGAAGGCATGATGCACATTACTTCTTTCTGCAAGAAGCCACAAAATTGGAATTAGGGGGAAAAATAAGTGACGAAGGATATGGAGGTAGATGTTTGCATCCACTCTAAAAACTCTATGTAGTCTCACTGTGGAGTTTCAGCTGTCTCCCTCTCACAGGATATTCTAATATTGTGGTAGTTACTCTTAAGCAATGTGCCCTAGATGGACGATTTTAGGTTTTTTTCAGACCAGGACAACTATTTAGAGAATCTAACCAACCTATACTCAACATCCTTGTTTTGGAACATTTCAATATTAGAATAGCTCACTTGCTTCTTAGCCTTACTGGTATCTTATTGACGAAATTACTTTTCTGATGCCCCTATATTTTCACTTCTTATTTTTCTAACTTAGTTTTTCAGACCTGAAGGAAAATGAACTGTTTATTTTTAGCAGGCACTATAATCAAAAGTTTGCAATATCATTTTATTAGACATCAGTAGCAGAGTAAACTGGAATCTTTCTCCACAATTTGTTTTTCTCACACATTATCCAAACAAAGTTTTAGTTTAAAAGGCAGAAAATCTTTGAGCCTTCTGCTTTACGAGTGAGAAGTTTATATAAGAACTCCTTTGACAGTTTGGTTTGATTGTATCAATTTTAAAGAAGGAAATCTATCTCTCTATGCATTTGTAGAGCAGATGGGACAATGAAGACCCAGTCTTAACTGAGGCATCTGGACCCTGTTGTAATATAAATATTCATTGAAAATAATATTGAAACTTACTGTGAAGAAAAGGGGTGATAACAGCAGCTCATTTATATTGTTGTAACTGTCAGCTTCAGAAGATAAATCAAAAACAAAATTTGTACACGGACTTGCAGTGACATTCTTTTGCAGTCTCTTTCTCCTTTAGAATCTTAAATTTCTTCAATGGTAGTAAGTTTTTCTTTTACATTGCCTTTTTTTTTACCATTATCTGTGAAAGAGTTGATACTATTCTCTCTAAAGTATCTATAAACATTATATTTCCGAGCGATACATTACTAAGGGTTTTTTCTGTAATTTCCCTTTGGATGCAAAGCTTTTGTTAGGTCTTCCATGTGTCACTAACCTGGGAACTTGAAAACCAGATTTTATACCCCAGATTTTACCCCCCTATTACATGACATGGATTGAGGATTCCTTACAATTCTCCTAAGTAATTCAAAGCTACGAGTACTTTCGCCATGCAGAATTTTTGCATAAGAAATGTCTTCCATGTACGCATATGGGATACAATAAAAAGAATGCAAGAAATGAAACAGATCTGCATATGTTAGTAGGCAATGCTAAGAAAACCTCTGATTCACATTGTCAAGTAACTTTTCCAGATCTTAAAGTTACTCTAAAACCGGTAGATTTCAAGTGGAAAAATATCAATAGCCATTATCTAGATAAAGTGTTCTCAGAAGAACATTTGCAAGCCAGTCAAGTGTGTACATATATACATGCTTACACTTAATTTTTGGCATACATGCTTCACAAGGGAAAATACTTCTAGAGTATAAGTGGAAAACTTAACTCACTCTTGATTAACTTTATTAAGCTCAAATTTTGATGCTAAGCCTGAGACAGGTGCTTAGGATCCATCTGAAGTTAGTTGAGGAAGATAGGTGTTTTTTTTCTATTTATTAATTGGGTCTTGATGGGATGGAGTTAATTTTCCCCATAGCAGCCCACATGGTGCTGTGCTTTGTATTGGTACTTCGTATGGTGTTGATAACACACCAGTGTTTTGGCTACTGCTGAGCAGGGGTCCCACAACATCAAGACTGTCTTTCCAATCCTTCTCCGCACCCCAAGGCTGGTAGGCTGAGTTGAGCAAGAGATTGGGACATAGACAGGACAGATGACCCAAACTAACCAAAAGGATATTCCATACCATATGATGTCATGCTCAGTAATAAAAGGAGGCAGTGGGGATGGGGGGCTGGGCTTCTTTATTAAGGCATTTTTCTTCCAAAACAACCTTTACATGTGCTGGGACCCTACCTCCAAAGAAGTGTTTGGAAATCACCTGCTGATGGGAACTAAAGAACATTTTTAATTTGTTTTGCTTCTGCATGCAGCCTTTGTATTTCTTCATTAAACTCCCATTACATTGATTTATGAGGCTTTAATCTTAATTTCTCCCCCTGTCCCTCTCAGGAGGGGGAATAAGAAGGCAGCTTGATGGGCACTTGGCAGCCAGACAAAGTCAACCCACCACAATAGATATCCAAAGATAATTCTCCTCCAGAAAGGATTCATACTTGTCTTTGATGATGTCTTAGGATGCAACTCCAAATTTTATCCAGATAGAATGAGTGGGAGGAATCTCTCCCTAATTACCTGTAGGTTTTTCCTCATTTTGGTGGTTACATATCGAATGACTGATTACAGTATCCAATAGATAACATTCTAGAAAGGACATAATAATATAGGAGCTTTAGTTTAATTCCTTAAGATGCACAGGTATCTAATTGCCACTGAAATAAACAGGAGTAACACAGTGAATACATTTGAAGTCCTAGAACCAGTCAGTCTCCTAGACCTGCTGAAAATCAGTTGGGTGCACAATGCTGGAAAAGTTTGAATTTCTCCAGTGAGTCTAAAAACATGTTAAACAGAATCATTTATATTTACACATAACTGCATTTAAAATATTAAATTGAAGGCAGCAAAGCCAAAAAGTGTTATTTCATTTTTTCTCCATTATTTCAGAACGCTAAAGACATGATTCAGAGTTGTCTTAAAGAAAATGTAGACCTTAAATCAGGCCCTAAAGAGTTACTGTACACAGACTAGATCTAATGAGCGCCTGATGTTTGTTTGCATCTCTGTGGTAGTGCTCATCATTTAAGCTATGCATAATATAAACTAACCTGTGACCTTACATAAATACTGTGTTTTACACATAGAGCCACTTGTGTAGTTCACATCTTTATGATAACAAGATTGTAGGAAGGCAATTCATAACCACAATGAAGAAATTAAATGTAATCTGTTTAAAACTTGAATGACATTGATAATCAGCGTCTAAAAGATAACTTTCAAGATTGACATGCATCTCTATAAAAGCTGCTTGACTTCTGACCACTCTGAGCTCTCCTGGATTTAGGGGAATTGTGAATGCTTAGGTTTCTTTTGGGTGGTATGCGGTAAGAGGAATGTAAGCAAAAAGAGGTTTTGGCTAAACCTCTAGGAAAAAATGGCTCTCACAGGGAGGTCCATCCATATGCAGATTAGCATTCCTTCCAACTGCTATGATGGATGACCTTCACTTGATGCATTTTAAGATAACTGAAGAGCTCATTAATGAGAGGTAATACTGCTCTGGAAAGGAATTTTACAAAAAAGAAATTAAAATACTTTTAGGACTCTGACTGTTGCATGCTTTTCTAAAAAAAAAAAAAAGCAACCTGTGATAGCACCTGTTGTGTCTTTTCTTGTATACAATGTTGATGACCCTGAATTTCCTTTCAGCTGGAAAAGAACCACAGGAACCTTGCCTTGTCTATCCTTCACCCAGAAATATAGAAAGGAGCCACCCTATGCTTCAGTGTCATAAGACCTCACAGAGACAGCACACCACAGGAGTGTCCCACCTACTATTTAAAGCATTACCAAGAAATCTATTGTTTTAATAAGAAACTGTCTGTGGTTATGCACATGTGGAATAGCCTCTCCCATTTCTGGGAGGAAGGCATTTCTATAGGACTGATAAAGACTTCATTTTTAAGAGCATAGAAACACAGGAACTGAGAGAGAACACAAGTATCTGGTGACTAAAAGTGGGGCTGACTTTATCAGGAAAGAAATCTCAAGCACATGGGTATGTAAAGAGCTTTGATTCTGCATGGTACAGAGAAGCAGGCCAAAGGCAAAGTAATTTCTTTAGAGATAAGTTCATATTCATTTTTAGATGAGAAAATTTATTTCCTCCAAACTGTAAGGTCTTGATATTGGTACAAACTTTGAGATTATTTTTATCTCTTCACTTGTCCATTTTTGGGATATATCTGTTCCTAAATTGTCTCTGTCCTTTGATTTTAAGGATGCTATCCAATTTTGATCTCACCTTGTTCCTGTCTCTCCTGCTGCAATCATGAATCACTCAAAGTAACATATTTGCATTAATTATGTACTGCTATTTGAGGAAGTAGTAAAGATTATGTGTAATAGTGAACTCTCCATATTATTATTTAAATGTAATTTTTCATTTAACTTCTATCACACTCAATCCTGAATCATATATCACCTTTAGGGAAAGTGTGCCCATATCTAAGCATCAGAGTGAAATTAAGATTAATGTAACCTTTCAGTAATGAAAAGAAACACAGGATTGTAGAAGGGGAAGGAAGCATTTAAGTCAACAGATGGAATCCCTTGCTTGTACAGTTAACATATCTTGATATTTCAATCTGTAACAGAATTTCAAGTTTTTCTTTAGTAGTCTTTCTTACTTTCCTGTTCAAGTGCTTTCCCTTGCTTTTTTACTTCCTTCTGCCCATTTTCCTAACAGAAATAGAAAACACTAGTATTTATAGCCTGAAATACTTGTATGGAACATATCAATTATTATAAAGATAACCTCAGAAAAAAACCCAGTATTTTACAATCTCATTTAATGGGGAATGCTGGATGTCCTATCTCAGCTGCCTCTGTGCCTCATCGAGAAAGATAAGATCAGACGGACAATCTCTGATAGAATTTGCATCAATGCAAGGACACCTGAGGGAAGCATGGTAGCTTTCATCTGCTTTCAAAGATTAACACACACATACACACACAGAAAAAAAGAGGAAATATTTGGCCACATTTGTAGATTAGGGATAATGTGAATGCACTGTGGTGTATTACTAGCACAGAAAGCTGTTCATCAACCAAAGACAATAGCAACCACATGAGTAGATTTGTCTAATAAGTGTTTTCATTGCCAACAAAAATTTATCAGTAGCCACTGCATTTGTGCACTTTGGAAAGATAGAATAAATGAAGTTCTGATTACCTCTAATTGGTTAAACTGTTCGTTTTCATCATAGACTAATGAGTGAGGCAGCTTTCCAAATGGTATGTCATAGAACTCAGAATCATAAATTATGGTATCAGTGATAGGTGCAGCTCCAACAGACTTGAAGATAAAAAATCCCAGATAAATATTTACAAAGATCTGCATTCTGGTTTCTTTTCTGAAAGAGAAGAAAGTGGGGAAAATGTGGCTGATCTGGTATTTGCAAAGAACCTGTGAAAATTTCATCTCACAAAGACAATACTTAAATGTATGCAACAATATTTCTGATGGATAACTCAACTCATATGTATTCATGATGACTCAATGGTTTATTTTGTTTTACTTCATGAAGAATCCCTGTATCTGAGAATTATTGCGGACTGCTTTGACCATACTAACATTTAGATAATTTAGGAAAGACCTATTGAGATTTAATGGTATAAAAATAAAGTGGGCTCAATGAGAAAGTACCTGAATAGGTGAAAGTAATATGTATATCCATCTTTTTCCTCTTTAATCTAACTTTATATATTTCTACTGCACCATTAGAAAATAATTTTTGAGAAACTAGCCACAATTATTTGTCTATCACAATAAATAAAGTTTTTAAATATACACCAATGTAATTTTGTCTTTCTTCTCCACCATAAAACCAAACAAACCATAAAGCAACAACAACAACAAAACCCCAAAACATTGTGACCTCTTTCTTTGCCTCTGGATAAGCATAATCAAAACACTTTTCACCCACTAGTTGTTTTGCCAGAATGTAGTTTTTATTGGTTGAATGGTGTGGCATATTTGGACCATCACTTCTGCAAAGACCTGGGGAGCAAATTAAAAAGTAGTGTGTGTCCTCCATAGCTCTGTAAGTGTGAGTATTCTGCATTTCTTCATTATTCAATCAACACCATTTTTACAGTAGTAAGAAATGATAGGATAGTACCCTGTTCTCCTTGGAGAATTGTAAAATCAAGTTATCACCCACTTAAAAGTTCCATATTTTAGTAAGATAGTAGAAAATTCATTCTAGGCTTGAATATTAGTGTTTATACGTTCCATATGCTTTGTAAGTGATGTATTCACTATTACCATATAAGATGCCTGACACGAGGCTGTATTCAGCATTCCTTACTTACCTCTTGGTTTACACTCATTTCACCAAAAGCACAGATAGTGATAAAGTCTCATAAATTTTACTCTTCTTATGATGCCATAAAACACACACTTAAATATTTCATTTTAAAAGTGTAGCTGCCTAAAATAGATTAAATATAAGAAATGAATGACAAATTCTTTTGAATGTGTGTGCTGAGCAACAAGCTGAATTTTACCTTCATGAAAAGAGGTCTTTATGAAGCTGATTTAGGCATAAGGATATGAAATTCCTCTGGGGATGGTCAGCGACACAAGGCATTCATTTTTCCCTCATTTGCTTTATTCAAAAAGACTTTTCAGCTGCTTCTGGGAGAAGCTAGACTCACTTGAACTTGTCTTTGAGAAGAGTTAGTTGAATTGCACTTTTCAATATTAGCTTCCAGTATTCCTAAAGGTACTCTGCTTCATCACAAAAACTCAAAATGTACTAAAATAAAATAAAAAAAGAACAAACAAACAAACAACCTATCTCTAAAATAAACTGAAGTATACTGGAGCTTGGTTTTTTTATCTTGATTTTTTTTTTTTTAAGTCATTTATCCCAAATGATTCAGCTATAAAGCATGTTATCGATTATCCCCAAATTGAATACCTCCATCTCTGGTGTTATTTTTCCTCTGAATAAACAATTCCTACATAAAAAAAAAAATAGTCATTATTGAGAATTGTTTTCTTTTCACATTGCCTAGCAATAAAAGGCTTTTAAAGGGTATAGGACTTGATAACTACTTCATTTTGTATATATATAGACAAAACTAGCAAACATCATTATAATATCTGAGAAAAAAAATATTTACCTATGACTATAGTATCTGCACTAACTTGCAGAGTTTCCATGTGTCCGTACTTCCCTTATGTGTAATATACTGGAACCCACTGTAATGATATTGGCATCTGCAGTAGCTGTAAGATCAAATATTTTGATGAAGATTATGTACTCCTCTCACAGGAAGGAATTAAGACTTACCCAGAGAAAAATAAATAATATCCTCAGTCTACAGCCTTTGAATCAGTATTATGCATGAGAAAATAAAATAAATACTGTAAAAAAATATTTCCAGTGTTAAAAATCCAATTAACTGTTGTGAGAGAGAAGTACCCAAACTTACCTTTAGCTTCCAGTCTCTCAAATGGGATGGAGTTACTCAGAATGCAGAGTCAGTGGTATTAGTCTCTGACCAATGGCAGTGGGATTCTGGGGCTATGGGAGGTGGTACAGCAACTGGAGACCTCAGTCCAAGGAATTTCTCAGACTTCAAACATCCTTATATTTGATTTTGCTGAATAAAATTTTAACAAGATAAAACAAAGGTGTGTTGCAAGCAAATGGCATTTATTTAATGTCACAGTTATTTACCCCTTCCCCTTACTTTTTTTTACTGCTCCTACCAATATACCAATATATCAATAACATTCTCAGTTGCATGCTGGAAACAATCCTGTGGG
Organism: Chloroceryle amazona; assembly: GCA_027560015.1. NCBI lineage: Eukaryota > Metazoa > Chordata > Aves > Coraciiformes > Cerylidae > Chloroceryle > Chloroceryle amazona. The sequence goes on along the minus strand of JANHFX010013265.1, from coordinate 30,324 downwards.
TGTCCTGATAATCTAGAAGTGCATGCTCTCCAACATCCAAAATCAAAGGTTAAGCAAAAATGGGTATTTTTTTCCATATGTAACATTTCTGGACTGGGGCTCATAGTATGTGATAACTTTTAATATATTTACATCTGCTGTGGTTATTATCTGGTATGTATTTAGAAGTGCTTGTTTCCACTTAACTTTTCGGTGAGTACTTATGAGACAGTGCTCATAGGATCATCTCTTTCCAGTATGTTTTCCTTCTGAAAGGGAAATACCACTTCCTTGATAATTAGGAACTGCTATAATATGCCAGAAAATTATAGTAATATACTGTAAAATTATAGTCATACATTATAAAATCATGTATTTTATTAAACCAGAATGGGCTGTCAGTGTCCTATAATAACAGTTAGGAAAAGGCAGAATGCATTCCTAATTGTCACAGTTTAGGTTCAGGGCTGCCCCTTAGGCCTACAACAGAATTAATTCTGTTCTCTCTCAAATCAGTACATTAATCTATGGAAGAATATAAGATTCATATAGAAGATTGCAGTGTGCTAAGCAAACCTGATTCACTTTCCCTTATATAAATTCCACATCAATTTTTTTCCAGTAAGAACATCATAGAAGGCCAAATTTATATGAGGCACTGAAAGTACGTTAAGAATTTTAACCCAGCTCTCAATAATTTGAATGTCCACATAAAACTTCTAATACTAGCTTAGAGAATCCAAGACATTTGAAAGGAGTTGGCATTTAATAGGTCAAAGGGTAGATCAAAAGCTCTGTTAGCAGACAGGTAGATGATAAGATATGGTAAGACATATGAAATTGCACAAGGTATCATGTGTTATTTTGGCAATTCATTATTTGTCAAGTCTGCAGTGCCTTACAGTACTATGGACAACAGAATTCTTTCTAAGGAAGGTTCAGCATAATTTATTTCTATGAAAATGGGGCCTTTGAATCATTGAAACAGATAATTTAAATTTATCTATAACCAGTCCATTCCCATTGTAAAAATAACCTCTTCCATGAAGAATCAGGGCAATAAGTGCAGTGTGAGGACTACACCATGGTGTCCTGTTGCTGTTGGTTTTCTTCAGGTCAGTAGCTTTGGCCTCAGTTTGCTCCTTAATTTAGCATTTGCTTCCAATGCCTGTGTATGCTTCTTCCTGGAAACAAAGCAAAGAACTAGCTACTCTCTAGATGGGCCCAGTGTTCATTTATTTCACTTGTACAAAAGACTCTACTGTTACTTTCTTTATTGAAGGGAAATTCTCATCTACAACAAATTCTTCATATCTATATATTAATTTTTTTTTCTTCATTTTTACACAGCTAAGTTGATTTAGACATGCTATGACCTAGGGCCTGAAACTTTGGTATCTTTTAGTCTGTAGGTTTGCTTTTTTATTGTTTTATTAAGACAATAGAAGTTTAAACCACCCTGTCTCTGGAACTTAACTTAATCTTGATTTTAGTGGCTTACATACAGGTATACAACCTGTCAGACTACAGTATCTTTTGCTGGTCTTTTTTTCCAGAAACAGTAAGTAAAATTAATTGAAGGCAAATGTTAACTTACAAACATTAAAACTGCTTCTTTTTATCATTAGAGCTATGGAATCTTGTAGTAGAAGGATATATTTTATACAAAGCATTTTAAAAGCTTATGAGCCTGATGTTTCATATGGCACACAAATTTTGCCAAAAAAGGTCAAACAAAGAAAACGGGGATTTTTGTCTCAATTTTTGCTTTAAAGAAGCAGAAGTTGGATATTGAGTGGTGTATCAGTAGGGCACACACCTTAGTTGATCGTGGAATCAGCGTTTGGCTTTTTTTTTTGAGCTTGGATGCTACAAGTCCTGATGCTAGCAACCCTAAACTAGCTAGAAACTCAAGATATCCATCATTTAAGCAGCTAGAGAATATTATGCTATTGAAAGGACAGGAAAAGAAAGACTATGTATAGGCCTTGCAGTATTGCTGAGCAGAAAGACAAGTATTATAAAAAGGTCATGGAAAATCTGTGCTTGATCTAGGAACAGATTCAAATCACTGCCTTGTGCTTTCTGAATGCTGTTATCACAGAAGATAATGAAATTCTTGAGTCTGACTAAAGAACACTTGCAAGTGAGCTTTTTTGTGTCCTCTAATTAGTCCCTTCCCTAACACTTGTTTTTTTTCCAGATCCTCTTGGCCTTGTGCACTTTAAGTCACTGTCTTGCAAACTTCCTCAGTTGTCTCTAAATATTGCTGTCTGACTTAGTAACTTGGGTTTGATTAAAAGCTCACTACAGTTAATGGAGAGTTCCATTGCATTCAGTGGTTTTTGTAGCATGACTTCAACTGGAGGCTTATCCAGCTGTGGTCACTGTCTAACGCATTCTTAGTTAAAATGCATTCTCCTTGTATAATTTCTGGCAGTGCTAAATGAGTTAATTTACTCTTTTTTTTTTTTGCAAGGACTTTGTTTCCATTTCAGTTCTCCCAGTTCTTGGAGGTGCAATGACTCCTAACTGTGTTCTTGAACTCAGTGCCAAAGTCTCAGTGTTGCCCTATTCTTGTTTTTCCAAAACCTTGATTAAAAAGCATTGAGCCTTTGATTCAGACTGTCAGTATCCACTTTATATAAATATAGTTTTTCCTTTGCTTTGTTGTTTGTTTTTTTGGTTTTTTTTTAGGCCTCAAAGATTCAGCCCCAGGAACTTGTGATAAGAAAGAGTATAAAGCAATAGTAACAACATGAAAGATCACCTTCTCCTGGGCCAGGGACCAGTCTACATAAGGGAGAGGAAACAAATGTTCCAGTACTAGTAACAGTAAAGTTCAGCTGCTCAGGCTACACAGTCTCTTACTGGTTTTCCTACTCTTGTTCACATTCTGTGACAAGAAGTACTTCTATCAGATGAACAAAAGGGGGTCACTTGCATTATGTGACAGGGGTAATTGTGGTTTGTTCATATGTGGAAGGTCTATAATTATTCATTTCTCAAGATATGATATGTATCATGGCAAAATGCACATCACAATAATAGGATAACGTTACCATAAGCTTGTTAACATTGACGTTAATATGAGGACATGAATGTGGGGCATTTGCAATAGAAGGTTGGAAAAACTAGTCAGATTAAACTGATATAAAGCACTGGGTGTAAGACAAAGACTATAGAATAGCTCACCAATCAGAGGCAAGTGCCATCTATTCCAAATAAAATTGTTATGAAAATGTCATCTCAGTGGATATACAAAACATGGGTCTTAAACTATAACATTGAAATTTTTGCAGATTATGTATATTTTTAAAACTATGTAAGAATAATTTCCAGAAAAAAGCAAGTTTGTGTTGTTTCTCTAAAAAACCTGTAGAATGTGTAGATTATTTTTCATATACTAGGATAGAATTCATACATGAAGTAATAAAACATCATGCATTGTGTCACTTAGATTACTAAGTGACTTTTTTCCCATAATCAGTGCTTATTTTCTTTGACTTTACTGTAGAGAAGAGAACACAAAGTAGATGCAACTCATTCTACAGACCTTCTAAACTATTTGGAATGACGCCTATTATTGTAAACTTATGAAAAATTTATTGTAGAATTTAAAATATAATTTTTCATGTAATGCCCTCTAACCAGCATATATGTACCTCAACCTAATCCAGCAAATAGTTTTTAGTTTTCTAAATAAAAGTAGCATTTAGCAGTCCAAGCCATGTCCACTAAATGTTCATGAAGAACTTCACTGAGGCATATAGCAAAGAACTTTCCCTTTTTGCACTCTTATTTGACACCCTGCTTCCCTCTGGTCTTTAATGCTAGAATCCTCCAACATTTTCATGAATGTTATATACTGTACCAGAGAGTCTGTTTCATGTCCAAACAAGTGTTATTCTAAGCTTGTCGTTGGTGTGTGACATTATTATTTACTGAATCGTTATTTTTTAATCTATTTTCCCATTTTAAATATGTGGTCAGAATTATATTGAACAAAGAGAAACCATGATGTGAAATCCCGGAATCAGTGAAGTTAGCAACAATCAATTTCAGGGCTAAAATTCAAGCCAGCATTTCAGTTTCTTTCTGCAATACTGAACACCCTGCCTCTTCTCTCTGTTTGTTTGTTCTGAAGGCATAGTGAGAGGATGGAGAGGTAGGAAGCTGCTTTGATACATTACTTGCTTGTATCAGTATAACTTTCATTTCATGAATTGCTGGATTGTGGAACCTCATTCACCTTAGGACCTTAGGAGTGCATTGTATGAAACTTGATGGGACTGAGGAACAAAGGCCATTGAACAGAAAAACAAATGTCTCAGAGAGGAGGAGAAAGGAAGGAAATCATGTGTCTGCAGAAGGGATTAGTATTTCCATTTTGCTCATCAAAGTTAAACAAAGTACAAAAGAAGGATTTAGAGTGTTCCAACTGTTTCATCCTTATTGCAAATCATCATAAACAGGGAAAAAAAAAAAAAAGAGAGAGAGTTAAACAGAAAATGTGAGATAGCTACAATGTTTTTTTTGGTATTAAAGTCTTGATTGGATGTAACTATTGATGCATAAACAGTGAATGCAAGGAAGAAAAGAAACTTTTTAACGAGTCACAGAAATAGCTGGAAACCCTTTCGTGTGGATCAACTCAAGCGCTTTATTTCTCACCTCTGTTTGCCTGTTTTTTGGTTCTCAGTGGTGAATTCCCGTTCAATCACATACTCTTAGAAACTGTTATTCTTTTCTGTTAAAGTTACTTTTATTATCACCTTACTTACATGGTTGATGTAGGCAAAGTGTTGGATCTTGTAGTACAAGACTTCTTTCCCTTCATGCAAGTATTAATTGCTGCTCTTTTATATTGCCTGTCCAAATGTTCAGGGTTTTTTATCTTCCAGAGAAAAAATGTCGTACATATGCTAGATCTAGTTAATATTGATTATTAACAGTGAAATCTTGGAATATTTTCATGTGGTCTGGTCTACTAAAATATGATGATTTTCTAAATGAGCACCCAGAATATTGTTTTCTTGCATATATAAAGCCCATATCTATTTAACTTCTGATTCATCACTGCATTCAGTATCCCTGAGATTTCTTAGTAGTGAACAATAAAGCATTATCTTTTACAGAGATCATGCACATTTACAGTAAAACCAAACAATGTATCTACAGTTACAATAACAGGAATGGATGGCCTCCAGTTTTCTTTTGGAAAGGATGATGTAGAACCTTCAGTATCTTCTGAAATTGTTAAACTTTCTTGCAAACTATAAGTGTGATCCAAAAGCTATTACTTTTAATTATCTTTAGCCAAGCTTGCTGGCATGTCTGTCCTGCAAAATTCAAAGACCTTCCTTAAGTACATTCCCAATTTTATGTCTCCAGCATTTGTTTGTATAATCAGCCTGTAAGTTAAAACCATCACAGCACGCTGTTCACTCTTCCTATATGTTATAAATCTGCATGCAGATGAAAAGCTTGTCAGATTATTTCTATATATTATATACAAATAAACCGTATGGTTAACTTAGAAAAGCACTTAGAAAATCAGAGTTGTCTGATTATTCAAAAATCTGCTAAAGCAAGTCTGAAATAGCCATTATAATAAATTCTGTTCCTTGTACTTCTTTTTATTTGATTCAAGTCTCAAGAAAATATATTTTTTTCTCAGAGTATTTACTAATTTTGGTCTGGACACAACTGGCAATACCAAAATATAATATAAAGTGAGTTTGATGCTTAGAGTAACATTCCATGTAAAGGTTCCTAGGAGAGATGGACAGATGTATTTTCTGAAGAAATCATAATGGGTCATTTTTTTTTTCTGTCTTGTTACTAATCCTTTAATACTTTTGAAATTAATTGGGTGACAACAAATGTTCACTTTGTGCTTTACTACTTTATCAGCCATGTGCATGCACATAGATATATGCAGGTTATACTGTGGCTCATTAATGATGGCAGTCTCAGGAATTCCCACTGAGGTCAAAGATAGGAATTGGAGCTTCAGATGCACACATTTGGGTTATATTCCACTCACATTAGTCAGACTGCTATTCTTCTAAAACCAGATTTACAGTTTGCTGTTTAAGAGGTATAATTTACATCAGCTTTGAGAAGGATTTGGGAAAGAAATCTCTGTTCTTTCTTTAATCATAGCTGAACCTAAGATAGCACTGCTGAGTGTGCAAGCATGTGGTGTCACAGAATGGTTTTTATTAACATCCAAAGCTATTGTCTGTCGTGTCTGCTGTTCCATCCCAGCCTATGAACTGGTGTTAGACCTTTTCAGGAAAAAGCAGTTCCTGGCCCCAGAGATGGAAAACTGCAGAGTGTTTTTGTTTAGCTAAACAAATACAGTTCAAAGATAGGTTATCATACTTATCACTAAAAAATGTATGATGTTTTGCTTGGGATGAAATAATAAACCAGAAACAAGGTTCAATAAGCCAAGGACTTGAAATTCACTAGACCACAGGGTTTGTATTGCATATTGTATGTTGACATACCCATTTATGCAAAAAAAAAAATAAATGACGAGACTATTGTACTTATGTCATGGATAGAGACCATAAAAGATTTTATGTGGCATAAAGAGAGTCATAATGTCCTCAATATCCTGAATAAATATGAAACTGAGGTCACAAATTAAAGTTTTTATCTAGTTAGCATAAATTTTAACCAATTTCCTATGGTGTTTGAGTGTGAAATTGTATGTGTGTTTTTAGGTTTACATTTTGTAATACATCTATTACAGAGTTTTGTACCCTCTACATATGCTTCTAAAATGTTAAAAAAAAATCTTGTAAAGAGGATAACACGACTGCATTTCAATGCCTTCAGTGACGTCCAGTCCTATTCGAAGTCCTCATCAATGACCTGGGTGAAGGGATAGAATGCACCCTCAGCAAATTTGCCGATAATACTAAACTGGGAGGAGTGGTTGATACAGCAGAAGGCTGTGCTGACATCCAGCGAGATCTGGACAGACTGGAGAGCTGGGCAAAGGCAAACCTAATGTAGTTCAACAAGTGTAGAGTCCTGCACCTGGGGAGGAATAATACCATGCACACCAGTACAGTTTAGGGGTTGACCTGCTGGAATGCAGCTCCATAGAGAAGGAACTTCAAGTCCTGGTGAACAATAAGTTACCCACGGGACAGCAATATGCCCTTGTGGCCAGGAAGGCCAGTGGTATCCTGGAGTACATAAAGAAGAGTGTGGCCAGCGGCTCGAGGGAGGTTCTCCTCTCCCTCTACTATGCACTAGTAAGACCACATCCGGAATACTGTGTTCAGTTCTGGTCTCCCCAGTTCAAGAGGGACAGGGAAATACTAGAGAGAGTCCAACGGAGAGCTACAAAAATGATGAAGGGACTGGAACATCTCTCTTACGAGGAAAGACTGAGAGCCCTGGGACTGTTTAGCCTGAGAAAGAGAAGACTGAGAGGGGATCTTATTAATGTTTACAAATATCTGAAGGCTGGGGGTCAAGAAGAAGGGGCCAGTCTCTTTTCAGTGGTGCCCTGTGATAGGATGAAAGCTAATGGTAGCAAGGAGAAATACAGGAAGTTCCACCTCAACATGAGGAAAAACTTCTTCACTGCGAGAGTGACAGAGCCTGGAACAGTGCCCAGAGAGATTGTGGCGTCTCCTTCTCTAGAGACTTTCAAGGCCCACCTGGATCTGTTCCCGTGTAGCACACCCTTGGTGCTCCTGCATTAGCAGGGGGCTTGGACTCAATGACTCCAGAGGTTCCTTCCAACTCCTACCGTTCAATGATGCTATGTAATGCTACAGTTGTAATGTAATGTAAAAATCATCTCTTCTTTCATCGACTTTGTTATAAAATGTATGAATATGTATTAAATTTTACAACCTCAGGACCACTCACTAGCAAGTATTTCTCATCTACAGTGATCCAAAGAAGATATAATTACTTCAACCTGCAGAACCCAATCTGGGAATTATCAGTGCAGTGTGACCTGATCTAGTTAAAGATGTCCCTGCTCACTGTTCAGAGAGTAGAATTCCAACATAAACCATTATATGATTCTTCTCTGATTGTTTGATTGTCTGATTATCATAACTTGCTCAGGTGCAGAGTGGCAGAGATGTGGTTGGCATTCACATTATCATAGTACCAGTTGCATCCTGCAATGACATTTATACACTGTGTCCTTTTGATTGTTTCTTCTTTCAGTAACCATGTTAGTTCTTCTGAGGGCATTGATCTCAAGGAAAGCTACATCTACTGATGGTCACCTTCATTGCTCTGATCTGGTATTTTGGAAATAAATTAATTTTCTTAATCTTTTATGGGTTCAAGGACTAAATATAAGAATATCTTCCCCTGGAAGAGAAAAAAACAACAAACAAACAAAACACTACAAAAAAAGCTTATTATACAGCTAATCTTAAAAGTTATTTTAACACTTTAAAAAAAAAATCAGTCATCCAGTTACAAAAGCCAGGAGTAAAGTGTATATGCTATTGGAATATATCTAATGGGATTTTATAAAATATTAAATTTTTAACCCTGTGTTTAAGGGCTTCAAATTATACAGATCTGCAAAGAATTTATTTTTCTATTTAATTTATTTGCAATACATACACATAAAATAGAGCTGCAGGTGATAGTTTGCAAGTCATTGTAGCAAAATCTTTTACTGTGTCTAGAGCTGAGCTGAACTGCAGCAGGATTGTTATTGCCAGTCCAACTGACTGCCTACAAATTGTTTTCTTTCCATTACTCTAATAACATGAAAAATATTTTTTTTAAATTACATATGTTTTCATAGAGAAAGTTGTTGGGCCTTTTTTAACATAAGTGTTGTGCTGGTTTTGGTTTTTTTGGTTGGTTGGGTTTTTTTTGGTTTTGTTTTGTTTTGTTTTGTTTTTCTATATCAGTCCATTTTTGGGGAAGTTTTCTGTTGACTAGCAGTTTCTAGCTTTGAAATATTTTATATATTTCTACAAAGGCCATGGTCCAGGCTTAATCCACAGTGGTAGGAATAGCACCAAGAGTTTTAGACAAGCTGTGGAGTCACGGAGCAGCTTCACCACTGTGGTCCATGGGGTGACTCATGTCACCAGGGAGTGGGAAGATGGGTAAGGGAGAAGGTATATCAGCTTTAGCAGCTCTCCTTACTGTTCCTCCTAGCAAAAGACAGTATTCACAGGTTAGTTCATATGTCAAAGGAAAGACTATCCTTCTTCTCAAATTCATGCAGGTAGGTTGAGTGGTTATATCCACAACAGCACTAGGTGATCTGATCAGGGAGAGACCAGGCCAAAACCAAAGAGGTATTTCCCAGTAGAGCCCCTGAGGATCCTGTTAGATGATCCATCCCAAACTGCAGCACTGCATTTCAGACTCTCTCCAGCTCTTGGAAGCCTGATTCCAGTTAACAGCATCTAGACAGCTTTAACTGGCACAGCTGAGAGGTACAGAAGGAACTGTGGCATTCAGTGAGGAGTATGGGAGGAGGATGCTGCAGTTGGGGAATATGGAGCAGAACTGACTAAGCCAGTTACACAGAATAAGACAAACATAGCTGTCCTGGGCCATGGCTAACCACAGCCTGACTATACAACCTCTGGCACTGTAAGTAAGAGACACACTACCATTCAGACAGTATTTCTTCTTATTTGTTTTGAGTTGCTGCTTTAAACTGTTTCTTTTCTGAGCAGATTTGGGAATGTGTCTTTTGAGAGACTAATGCACAAAGAATGTGAGAATCTAGATTTTTCTCACAGACTTTAAGGAAAAGTCTAGCTTTTAGCTGTTAGAATTACCATGATTTTTTATCTATTATCTGTAAAATAATGTGACTGAAACCAAAAATGAAATAGTTTTATTCAGACCTTCACTTCTATCAATTAAATATTTGGAAACAATCTTTAAAAATATTAGCTTGTATAAAATATCAACCCAGGTAGTAGTTCAGCAAAAGTGCGGATAGCTATTAGCACGACAGTAAAGGAAATTATAATTCATTGAAGAGCAACATGCATTTCTCTACCATTTTACATGTCAGACATTAGCCATATTTTAAAGTTATGCAATAAAAATACCTAAATTAATAAGTTTTTGTTATTTTTGGTGAAGTATTAAAACATTCCTTTTCAATTTTTATTTGAAAATGTTTGTGGTATTTTCCAAAAGCATATTTCTACATACAGACATACACACACAGAGACACAAATCTTGGTATCTTTACAGAAACTCAAGATAGTATGATCAAATGACCTTAAAATGGCTGATTTGCAGTATTGTCTTCTAGGGGGTTTTATTTGTTTGTTTTGCTTCATTGACTGCACAACATGTCATTGACCCTCACTGCTTAAAATTAAACTGCAATCAGCATTTGCTCAGTTCACCATCTGCAACAAGTTACCATGAACAGGAACATTGTCATTTCTGTGTTGCCATTAACAGAAACAGGATCAGAATTAGCTGAAGAAAAATCTTTTATGTAACACAGTGAATATACCTAAAATACAGGTAAAATTCTGTGTTGAGTGAAATTTTACTACTGTATAACATCCAGAAGAGACAAATCAAAATTTAAGTACTAGATCTGAGCAAGTGTTGGGAAAATACACAAGGACACAGACCGGAAAGGGAAAGTTTTAGGATTCAAAGTCTCTCCAGATGTAGTATGTCTCAGTGCTATTTCAAGATTGATAATGTCCTGTTTTCACGTAGAATTCTGCTAATCAGTGTGTGAGGGAATAATTCATGGGGAAGCTATAGCTTGTGCAGGTTTCCTGAAGTTAGGAAACACAGATTCATCCAGATTCACCCATCTTTAGACTACGGGAATTAATTACTCCAGCTCTGGTGCAGAGATAAATTCTCCATCCAGGCACAACAGAAACAGTGTTAAATTTCATTGTTCTTTCTTTCTGTTTCTGCCTGAGCAATAGGACATCAACAGGGCATGGAAGAGAGTGAGGGAAGGACCTACTGAAAAATTATCTGAGATGCAAGAAGACACCCAGAATGGATATTCCTACTAAACCCAAAAATAACATGCTGAACCACCACTTACACAATCATTTTCTGGAAGGAAAATTGAAATTTCATCAGATCTCTGTTATGCAGGCATGTAAGTGTGTATATCATTCGTAATCTCTAGTACTTATAGACTACGTATTTTCATTAGTAAAGTCTGAGGGACACAGCTTTAGCTGGTGAACATCATCAGATTTTCACATCAGAGTGCAGATTAAATAGAAGTTGAGTCCTCCAAATTTCATGGTCATCTAATGATAGCTAATACACACACATGCTACGTCAAAACTAAATATAAATTCAAGAACAATGCAGCATGGCTTGTAAACCTCCATTACTGAACTAAATACATCTCTGAGGTAAATAATTTATAGCCCATGGTGAGCTTAGTCTGCTGGAGAAAATCCTTACTTTCATTTACACTGCTGAAACACAATCTGCAAAGGCAGATTTTGGCCCACATGCTAGTTTAAACAGAATTTAAAGGCAGTAAAAAGGCAGACATTTCTATCATTGAAAAGAATCCTGATGAGGGGACCGGTATGTTTTGGTTGCTACTGTGTAGTACCATTGACTGTCACTGTACCAGCTGCTAGAGAGAAAAGTTTGTTCCTGTTAGACTTTCTGTGATAGAGCTTCAAATGGTTTAGTTTAAATAATGCCGGGTTCTATGTCTGCAACTTTAGATCATTGAATAATGTTAATAAAAGGGAGCAGAGGAGAACTCCATAATATAGATAGGGAGATTACAAAAAGACTGGGGAGAGTCTGTTTACAAAGGCCTGTAGTGAAAGGACAAGGGGTAATGGTTTTAAATTAGAAAGGAGAGGAATTAGATTAGAAATAAAGAGGAAGTTCTTTACCACAAGAGTGGTGGAGCACTGGAACAGGTTGCCCAGGGAAGTTGTTGAGGCCCCACCCCTGGAGACATTCAAGGTGGGGCCTGACAAAGCTCTGAACAACCTGCTCTAGTTGAGGATGTCCCTGGTCTCAGCAGGGGGGTTGGAATAGATGACCTCTAGAGGCCCCTTCCAACCCAGACAGTTCTATGTTTCTATATTGTCCTAGAAGAAGGATAAAGAAAGGCAACAAAAACATTCCCTTTGGCAGTTTTTTCCCTTTTACTCCACGTAACATGAGAACTTTTCTTATATAAAACTGTGCTTTCTTGTGATTTTTTCCTTTAGTCTTGCCAATGACAGATGATAATTTAATTCTTTCCAGACATTTAGCTGATTTAATATAATTTCTTTCATGTGGAGAAGAATGGGATAAATGGGCACAGGTCCTAGAATATCTATTCTTTTTCACAAATCCTTAAGGGTACATTTCAGTGAAATCACAGCAATTTTGGCATTCAATTCTTGCACTAATTACATGGTGTTTTGTTCTAAAGCAGTTTATTGGAGATCATATGGTGTTTGTCCTGTGTGCTGAGCCCTGGAATTTTTCTTTGTTTTAATGGACAGAGATGTATGCTTGAATTGCAAATACTATTTAAAACAGACATAGCTGAATAAGAAAGCCCCTTGCCCAGGTTCCCTAGACACAGCTGTTACTATTGCAAACCCAGAAGATTTCATGTCCCTCATTTTCATTTAATTTCTTTTGGATTATTTCTGAAATAGCTTGAAGCATTGATAATGGTTAAAAGCTTCATTTTTCTTTAACTAAAACCAGTTTCATGAAAGTCTTCATTTCATAATATCTTTTATTCACTCTTCTGCCTCTTTGTTTACCCTGTGTCTTCTATGTATGCAGTATATTTCTTTTCTGTGATACACTTATATTTAATTGGAAAACAATTGAAATAATCATACATATTATTCAATCTTCTGCTATTGACACAAAGAACAATCCTACCACTGTGGGATTCTGGCAAGAAGATGTGTAGATATGGAGAGGGAATGGAAGATCCGTAATAACTTTTTTTTTTTTTCTGAACTAGATTTTGTATTGAAATAAATATGTTGTTGTATTAAGGTTGAGCCAAAAAGCAACAGTGTGAGTAGAGGGGTTTGATATGAGATCTACTGAGTCCTTTCTTCTCAGCTTTTCCTCCTGTTTGTCATTGAAATTCAACCCTCAAAGTTCATCTCTTTTTTTACTGTTATAGATATTGTTAAAGTAGAAAAGAACTTACGGAAACTCACACAGTTTTCATTTTACCCCTTTCTTTTACCTTCATTTTTTAATAGGAGCCCATATGGCTACTCTCACTGTCTGGGAATGACTTCACTGACTTCAAAGTCCAGGGTGAGGGAACAGATGATTTTTTTTGCTATTGTCATTGACACTTCAAAACAGTGCTGCTGTTTGCACTGTTGATTTGTTGACCAGAATCCACTGGGGATCACAGAAACCAAACCTAACCATGTAATAATAAGCAATTCACTCAGATGTTTATCTGCCATTGGAAACAAACAAACAAACACAACCAACCAACCAACCAAAGCCTGAAAAATTTGTATCTGGCAAGGTAACCTGTTTTCCAGTGAAAAAAATCCTATGTGTTGGTTTTCTTATATTCTGGAATCTGAATTTAAATTTGAATATTTTCCATATTAATCAGGGCTAAGTATCCAGCTGTCTACCTGTCATGAATAAGATAAATTTACAAAGCCATTCTGTTTACAATCATAGAAAAGATGTTAAAGACTTTATAACTAACCAGTATGGGGACTGTATTTAGAATTTCTTTAACCAGTTTCTGTAATCATTCAATGTTGACTTTTCTCCTTCAGCTTGGACATGTTTTTTCTAATATTCCTAGAAAAAAAATGAAGACTTTTTCATTGCTTTATGTAAAACTTTGCTTTTGAGCTTGTAATACATCTGAGCCATGGTTCAGGATCTGAAACTGTTTAAGGGGCCACAGTACTTCTGAAAAAGCCTGCCACTGAAAATTAGTAGACCATGGATTTTGTATCAGCCAGCGTCTGAAGCATTAGCTGATAAAACTAAGCACATGGAGAAGCATATGGTTTACAGGATAAAAGTTAAGCCTGAGAACACTGCAGAGTTGATTTGCCAGCTGACATTGCTTCTTCATGTGGTTTCCAACAAATCTTGAACAAAAGTCATGGTTGTGGAATATTACCATATTCCTTCTGGAATTTATTCTAAAAGGCAACTCCACATCAGCGTGAAACAGTGCACAGAATATAGTTATGCATAATCTGAAGAAAGCTCAGGGGTGTTATTTTCACCTTGGCACAGTTTCTTTGTGTTTGAGCAGGGCTCAAATGTTGGATACTGTATGAATCACAGCACTTTAGACAGCATTACAATATTAAACACTTACTATTAGCTGTTGCTGTTCCCTGAGTTTCCAAAAGAAGTAATGCAGGTTAGGCTAAAGCATTATACATCTTAGGTTTTAGGAAAGACTGCAAGATTGCTACAAGAGGCATTGGGGACCAGTAGTTGTCAAGGTTCCAGGTTGTCAGGTTTCCTCCCAAAAAGCATCTGAACTCTTTTGTCTCCTTCCTCCTTTTACTCTCATAGAAAGAGGTACCCGTCCCCCCACCCCCCAAATAAACATCTCTCAAGCTTCCTTCTTTTCCAATTTAGTCTTATTTTCTTTCTTCCCCTTTGATCCCCTCATCCCAAATTCTTTCTCTTCCCTTCCTAGTCTTTCTTTTTGTTAACTCTCATCCTCTCTCTTGTAAAATCTGAAAAATCTTCCTTTGTCTCCTTTTTTATCAAGTTGTGGTTACAGTGGTGACATGACAAATGACACATATAGTTGTTTTGTTACTTGGCTGGGTATTGGCCACAACAAAAGCCTTTTCATATATCTGGGAGTACTGCACAAAACTACAAGTGAAGCTCCTGCAGAGATTCTCCTGCAGAGAAATAGCAAGAAATTTCAGTAAGAAGGACATATGATGACATGCTAAGAACTGCAGACAGACCATACAATGGATGTGGCTTTTTACATTATTTCTGCTTTTGTTATAGGAATCTAATGTGCCAAGCAGAATGCATCAGGTAGGCTTTTAGACTTCAGTCAGTGTTAGGATCCTCCAAGATAGAAACAAATTTAATAATAGGGGTTTATTTCATCATTGCTGATCACCAGCCAGATGAATGCTGTATATCCTGCACAGGCATCTTGCAGAAACATTGACAGCAGTTACTGGTGAAACAACACAAAAAAAAACCCCTGCCCTCTTTCAGGTTGTGAAAGTGCAGAGCTTGTGAAAGTAAGAGAATACAGGCACAGGTCTGAGTAATGTTTTGAGAAAAACAAGAAGTATGCATAATACTGCAGACTAAATCATTCTCAGTGTTCTTCAATACCTTACATCTGCTTTGTGATCTCCATCCCTGGAGACTTTCAAAAGCTGCCTGAACTTGTTCCTGTGTGATCTACTCTAGGCGCTCCTCCTCTGGAAGAGGGGTTGCATTAGATGATCTTTAGAGGTCCCTTCCAACCATGCTATGATTCTGTGATCCCAGAAAGAATGCAGATGGAAAAAGAACAACAAAGGAAAGAAGGAAATAATTGAAATCTTGGCTTGGGAACAGAAAAATGGCTTTTCTGTTTGCTTGATGGTCAGACCAGCATAAAAATATTTATGCTTATTTGTCAGAAAATTAAATATTTTCATCTTCTTTTCTTATTCTAAAGAAAGATAAACCTCACACCATGTTTGTATATTGTATTTGAAATTGAATGCTAAAGAACTCACATCAAACCAAAACACAACAAACACATAAATTACTAGTTTTTTTAAAGATCCAAAACACCATGACCTTCAGGGAAAACCTCCACCAACAGATTTCAATTCCTCATTTTGCCAGTAATTCAGAAGTATGGAATTTGAGGGCTATGTACCTGGCAGCTTTCTCAGAGAAGACATTTCAGGTGTAACTCCTGAATATTCTGCTGCTAAGCAGTGTTGAGAAAGTTTGCTATCAGTCTTTTTCATCTGAAGCAGTTTCAGTCATTAAAAGAAATAAAACTTAGAATTTGTAAAAGAGAGTGAACTTCTAGTCTGGTGCTCAAACAGCTTCCTCAGAGAAAAAAATCTACACTCCAATTCACTCTACTTCTGATTCAGAGAAGGATTTGTGCCTTGATCCTATAATACCTTGAAAGCTATCCTCACTGCCAGGACAGAAAATCAGTGATCATTTCAAGTCCTGAAACAAAGCAGAAAATCACAAGGAGATTACCCTCTTTGAAAAAGGCTTCCTAGTAGTAGGAGTATGATTTCAGACAAACTCCAGGGTTTCATTACCTGGAGAAGGGCATATCATACTGTATGTATTAGCAACAGGATTATTATATAAGAAGCATGAGCACTGTTCTGTGATGGTTTCTTTCTTTCACATTGTTGAAACTATTTGCATATTTTTCTGAATTCACTGATAATTCCTCAAAACAGTCACAGAGCATTTTAATGAATAAATTTTTTGAAAAAGCCTGACTTCACTTAGAGCTGCCGATTCCACAAGTAACTTTCATTGTCCCAGCCCCTAATAAGGAACAGCTTTTGTTTGTGGAAGATATGATTCCAATTTCTTCTCTAGTTTTCTACAAAAAAAAGACTGAGGAAGCCTTGAAAAAAAGATTTCCAAATATACCCAATATGCATCAGTCTGGGTCTGCTCACATGCGTAGGAGGAGATGTCAATGCTGTGAGCTGTGGGGCGTGCAGCTCTGAGCAGTACGTGTGCAGCAGTCAGGACAACACTTCCCCTAGAGAAACCCAGATGCAGATGAACTGCCAGGAAACAGATGAAATCAGAGCAGCCATTAGCACAGCCTGCACGAACATGCTGAAGCTAAATGACACTGAAGAAACAAAACTAAATCAAGCTGATATGTAGATAAGTTGGTCAAATTCATATGCTACAGAAACAAAGGCAAAAGCAGTAAAAAAAAAAACAACTCAGGCTGTTGGCAACAGTGCAGGACTTGTAAGAAACAGCTGTATTGGGAAAAATTCAAATTTATTACAGTACAGATTTCCCTGAACTAGCACTGACAGAGCCAGCACAGGATTAAGAAACAATATTAGCTCTGCTAATGGGGAATAAGGTAAATTAGCTAAGGCAGAACATGATGCAAATGATTTATATTGCTTCATATGCTTGACATAAAGTGGTTAGTACTACTGAGTATCATTACACAGACAATGTGGTGCCTTGTAGAGCTACCCTTTGTGTTTAAATGTGTAAGCAAATTAGGGGGGTGTGGGGGAGGTGTGTGTGTGAAATGAAATTATAGAAGAGACTTTCATTCATTTACTTCAACAATTCCAAAGATTCTATGCCATACATGGCAGAAGTGTGACATTAGCTGTTCAACACCTAACACAGCAGTTTAAGAGTTACAGTAATATGATTTCAGACAGATAAAGAAACTAGCTGCAATATAATGTCAGCAGATAGTTTTTCTAGGCTCAGATAATGACAGCAAGTATTTGTGACAAACACTGGAAACGATTTCTGGTGCAGCAAGGGTGAATGAAAATCCTTTTAGTTACACAGGATATGTGCTAGAGTTAGTAACTACAAACATACAAATTGGGTTTCTAGTTATCTTCTAAATTTTTACCTCTTTGTGTTTGTATTTCTTCCTCTGAGTGTCATACAAGATGATGATGTCACTTGCATCTGCAGATGATTGTTGTGGTGGTGTTTTTCATTAAAAATGTCGAAGAACAAAGTGTTAGCAAACTGGAATGTTGAGAAAGAAACAGAAAATGCCAAACAGCATGGAGATGGGAGATTCATGTATATGGGTGAATATTTAGCTATGCTGCCAGCATCTATAAGGACTTTTCTTTCTTCAGAACCAGCTGTGTTATAAACCCACAGTCTTGTGATATACCCAGCTTCCAGTGTCTGATCAAACCGGCATATGTGTCAGAAATGTCTGGATATTTCTGTTCTTTAGCCTCTCATTTTGCTTTAATGTGTTTCTTTAAAGAGCAACTGCTTGTACCCTGGGTTGAGGTGATAGCACATCTGTGTTACCATCCGTAATTTCAAAACTAACTCATAAGTAAAATGCTTTTCTGGCAAAGAAATAGGTGTTTGTGGTTTGGTTAACAATAGACCACAACTGCAGTTTGCTTAAGCTCACCTGTTTTCTTTGCAACTTCTCATACTTGTAAATGTCTTTGTTTCTCTATGTGATATTAGACTCAAAACTGTTTGTTTGCTCTGACAATGAAGTGAGACAAATGTCAGTTTTATAAAGGCAGCTTTGGGTTCAGACAGGACAGCTGAGAGGTTTGTTCCTTCCCCCTTGCAGTGGGAGAGAATGCAATTTTTTCTGAGCCAGGATATATTAGTGGGAAGCCTTAGACCAGTCTTGGATTAGGAGGAATTAACATCAGACTCTCAAGGACGGTGACGGTTTTCACATTGTTTTAGGGACCCTCTTCACAGGGAAAATGACATTGTGTTTTACATTTTCCTTTATAGTCTTCTGGCATAATGAATGGATTGAATGAGGTGTGGCTGACAGCCTACATTGTTTAGCTCCACACAATAATGTAATTTAGGCCTGCTATTGTAAACTGATGCGAAATTTCAGCAACTTTCCCAGAGCATTTAAAAACATTAAGACTCTTGTAAATAGAGACATGCATGCAGTAAAGCAGCTCAAACACCAGCCAGGATTGATTTATCTTGTGAAGGTCACTGCAATATCATAACTATTTTTCATTCTACTTCATAGTGCTGGCTCTGGAAGAGGAAATCAAGATGTAACAAATTAGCCTAAATGAGGATACTTAGGATTTTCTCTTTATTAAACCGTTCCGAGATTAAGAATCAGTAGATAGCATCAAAGGTGTAGAACACAAAGCACTTTGCATCAGCAGCTCTTCATCCCAACAAAATTCTGTTGAAGGGTGTATCATGAAATCTTGTCTTCACTCAGTTTAACTGGGATTTGACAGACAACTCTTGAGCATCAATCTGAATGTATCCAAAGATTGTTCAGTAAGATAGGACTGACCTTTGCAAAACTCATTTATAAGGATTTCCACCCTACAGTGATTACGAAAAATCCATTAATATCAGGCCATCTGTCAAATAACTGCTAAAAGCGATTTAATCAGATTATTTCCCCCTGATTTAATTGCATAATAGATACCTCAATAATCCAGTGTCCCTCTATGATTTAACATATCATCCATTCTCATATATAGTCTTGACATCTCTTTGGGGAAGGGTTAGTCTTATGTTTTAATATGTATGTAGTGCTTAACAGTCATAATTTGTGGCTAGAACTTCAAGATAATTTTCTGTACAATCAGAACTGTAAATGATATGAAGAATTTGCGTATATGCCTGTTACTATTCACTTTGGAGTATGTGTATTTGTCCTTTGTCTAAAATAGAAATTAATTTCCAAGAACAAGAACATAATTATTATTATAATTTAATTTGTATTGTCATATAACTTTTGTTCAAAAAATAAATTATTACACTATTATTGGGTAAAGAACATAAGTAATCATGCATACATATTGTAGACACTTTTTAAATCTGTTTTTTTTTCATATTGGGTGAACACAGAGAAAATATATTCCTATATAGGGTAGGAGGTTCTCAGCAATCACATAAAAACAACTGCAAAAATAAATGGTTTTGTGACAGGATTTCTGAATGGGTTATTTCTATGCTGGGTTATTCCCACAAGTGCAGTGGAGCAGAATAAATCCTGATTTTCAGATTAAAAGTTATTGAATGTTAGAAATTGCTGTTCTCAACCCTTTTAAAAATCTTCTTCAAAGAAAAATTATACCATGTGCATGCTTGTTATGGAGGCCAAGCTTAAGATGTTAGAGATGCAAGGTATCAAAGAGCGACTAATTCCTTCTATCTGTATATACAAGATGACTAAAATAATATGAATAATGGATAGTCTGTTGTGCTGGCTATCAGAAATAAAAATGCCATACTCTCTCAGTGTACAGTTGACTCTAATATTCAAAATGTGTACTGAAATCCCAATATCATCATATAAAACTTTTAAAAAACCCCAAAACAGATTTCATAAAATGTTTCCTGCTGATATCTCCCTTTTTAGTGAATTGTGAGTGTGCTGTATTCTAAATACCTGGACTTCTCTAAAATCCAGTGTTATTATATACATGTATATGAGCCAACAGATAGCTAAATACTGCTCTGAGTTGATTGTATTTACTTAAACTGATACAATTCCTATGCAAAAATTTGTCTAGTTTGGTGAATAATTGGGAGGGAATGTATCTCAATTTCTTAATTTTCTCTTTATCACTGTATCATTATACTAAATAGACATTCCAAATTTTCTGATGCACCTAGTCTCTGTACTATGCAACCATTACTGTTTGGGTTTTATCTCTATGGAAACTAAAATAAACCAAATATTCAATGACTATCCCAAAGCAACAGAAATAAATGGTCTCAAAACTAGAACTGGAATACTTAAGAATGCAACAGCAGAAAATTGGCACTTTGGTAGACCAAGATTTCTCCTCATGCTCCCTTCTCCCTGGATTTGAGCTGGATCACTGTATCCCAATTCTGAAATCATACACCAAATGAATCCATGCAATATATACTTAGTATATTGCTTTGGATTTCGAGACTCACATACTTCATGCCTTAAAAGTGTCAGTCTTCAAAGAATGACAGCAATTTATCACTTATTTACAAGATAAGTGGTTGTTCACCATTAGTCACTATCTTAAAAAGACAGTGGCCATTCTGATAACTAGTAGTCATGCAACTCAGGATTTTTCTAGCATATATATTTAACCAAGTGCACTGAAATTTATTGTGTTAGTTACTATGTAACAAAATAAGGAAATATAATTTGTCTACAGCAATGATGTTAACAGGATAGACCGTAGCATTTGACAAGCAAGATGGAGTAGACAAGAACTTGCTTTGGAATATTTGGGATTTTACACACGTGACTTTCAATATATTTGCATTAGGAATTCTTAGGTAAACTGTTAAGCATGTGTTTCATGTCCATCTAAAATCTCTTCTCATTAGAAGAACATTCTTTTCAGCCATAGAAAAGATGCAAGCAAAGAAAAAAATTTAAATCTAAATAAAGCTGTTTCTTCTTGATTTATGAGATAGAACAAGTTTCATGCCTGCAAAACTCGTATCTTAGCACTCTCACAGAACAATAATGACACTGTAATATCATTATATGACAACAGCTTGAAGTAGTCGGAAACATATCATGACGTCCAATGGGATTGGAGGCTGAATTTCATTTCCATCCAGACGAAGATATCGGAGTCGAGGAATGTTGCCAAAAAAACCATAGTCTTCTGCTATGGCAATTGAGACTGGGCATATTTGAGTACCATTGACACCTGGAAATGTAGATCAACATGTTAGGTGATTTCCATGGGAAAGGTTCATGAAGATGAAATTCATTTAGAAAGCAAGTAAAAGAAGTTGCCGCTGGTATTTGTGTGGGAGATACTCATTCCTATCAGAGCTGGAAAATGCCAAATTATCAAATGACTGATTTCTTGATCAAGTGAAAAAACATCTTCATGTAATGTAATCTAGATGGGTGAAACACATATTTAATGTGCTGCAATTATTAATAAAGGCCACTAGATGCATAATTTTACCTTGGACACAAAGGAATCTAATTTAGACAACTGCTGGGTAACTATTCATTGAGGAAAAGCTCTCTGCCCTCAGATATAGCAGGATGAGGTTAATGCTGAGGGATTTTAGTATCCTACTGCAATGACAGTAAATTAATTCTAGCGGATAGTACTCCCCAATGAAGATCTTGCATTCAGAGTGATAGCAGTACTGAAACAGAGGAGCTTTTTGAATATTGTCTGTAGCTTTTATCATCTGTAATTTCCTGTTCTGTTTAATTCTTCAGTACAGTTGGTTTTAATTGCAAGAATATAACTTCTGCAGTGGGATCATTTTCTTCCTAATTTGAAAGCCAAGAGGTCCTTAAAATTCTTTAGAAACCACATGTAGCTTGTTTCAGTTCAGGTAATATCTGAAACTATGACTTCAATCATTACCCATTTTCACATGAGTTGAATAGATTGTGTTCTTTACATTGTACCTCCAAAGTTCCCTCCACGCTGTCACTTGGCTAAAAAGCCTTTCATATTTATTTTCTCTTCAGTTGTTGAGTAGTGAGGCTGCTGCTGCTCTAATCCAGCCACAAAATGTCCTTGTTCTAGAAAACACTGAAGTGCTGTTTATCAAAGATGGCAAATTCCCTTGACCAAATGATTGTATTTATTGACTGGTCTGACTAGTTGAGGATCTTGTTTGCCCCAGACTACCTGCAAAATATGCTTGAATGGAGGATGTGTGTGCAACAGAATCTTATGAGCACAGATTTTTTAGCAGCCTAGAAATAGGAAAACAAAAGCTTTCTGCCAGTTTTTTTTTCTACCATAATATTCAGCAATGTTAATATGCACACATAATTTTATCACGATCCACAAAATTGGTTAAATGCTTTGATTTTTTTTTTTAATTTTGAAAAACTGCCCAGATGTTTACAACATCTTGAAAATGGACTTTGTCATGGAAAGTAGATAAATACATTCAGTTACTAATACATAAATACATAAAACTTTTATCATATCCATGATATTAAAATGTCTTTGCCTTTGTTGTGAATTCTGATTAATGTTTGTAAAGCATTTGATATTCTTGGAAGAAACAAGCTGCAACTTATTTTTATGCATGAAGCTATGAAATAATAAGCTTGAGAGTGAGGTTTCATTATGAAAGCAGTTATTAGAACTTTTAAAAGTGAATCAACACTATGTAGCAGAAAATACCTGCCTTTTCAGGTAAGTACTACTGTCCTTAGGAGACAAGACAGCTTTATGTGTGTTCTAAATCTCTGTTCTCTGACCTAGAAACTATCCCACTGCACTTGTTTTCACTGGGTTAATTACTGCAACCTTAAAGTGAGGCAGACAGTTATCTAACCATAGGCCACCTATGAAGAAGTTATTTCCTGATGATGTGTGGTATGAAGTGATTTGAGTTTTTAATGTTCTTCTCCCATGAACTCCATGGGTAAATCCTACACAGACTATCAGAGGATTAAAAGCCTCTCTCTCTCCTCTACTCTTGCAATCCCATTCATGGGTATATTGCTGAATTTTGTGTAAGCAAGAGGGACAGAGCAATCAATCTACACAGGTACAACTCACCCTACCTGAACAGATCCATGTAGAGGGTGTCAGTCTAAGTAAACCATTTAGAGTCTCTTTTTAAACTCTGGAGAGAGATTAACAGTTTCAAAAGGTCATTCATAGCTCCTTAAATTGGGACGATTTTCCATCTGCCTGTGTATCTCTTTCTATTAACTAAGTGGTTTGTATCTCTAACCCAAACTAGATACAAAAATCTAGGATAGTTAATTCAAAGAAAATGAATTCCACTTGTTGTCAACAATATTGTTAAGTGGTGTTGTATTTAAAAATGAGACTCTGGAGATGCTGTAGAATGTTTTAGGTTGGAAAGAACCTCTAGAGGTCATCTGGTTCAACCTCCCTACACAAGTAGGGACATCTCTACCTAGGGCACATTGCTCAGATCCACATCAAGCATGACCTTGAATGACTCCGGGGCGGGGGCCCCCCCCAC
>JANHFX010013264.1:0-27771 GCA_027560015.1 Chloroceryle amazona | reverse complement strand
AGAACCAAAACCCAACCCCACTATATACTTTCTGCTTACAAGCAGAGTTGATGATACTCTTCTAGATGCTGGAGAGCTGCAGGTGGAGTAGGGTGATGAAGATGAAAGCTTGTTACACCTGCTACCTAAAGTCTTAGACTTGGTCAAATTAATAGGTCAAGTGTTAAGGGAGTAAGGAGGCATCTGTCATGAAATTCCAGAGTACAGTAAATGTAACTGAACTCTGGTACTGCTCTGTGTGCTTCCAGTCTTTTTGACTTTTAAAGTCTGCTTAACCCTTCCTTTGTGCCTTGGTTTCAGTCTGAGGTTGTCTAGCTGTACCTTGTGAAAGCACTGGCTGAATAAAGGCATGCACTTTTCCTGCATGACTAAAGAACCTAAGCAGTGAGTATACAGATTTCCAGGTCTGTCTCTGAAAACCTTAAAAATTAAAGTTACCACTGGGCAAAAGTACTGATTTCAAAACAAAATACACCAAGTATATGAAAATGCCTGTGCAGCATTGGGTGATGGATAGTGCTGTATCGGAGGATTATCGACAGTGTGTGTCAGCTGCATTCATGCCTAGCTACCATAGTACTGGACTGGGTAAATAAACGCTGCTTTTCTATCCAGCTGAGACATCTTCAATAGCTGTTAGTCTTGACAGTAGACTGTAGCAGTGTCTTAAATATTTATATTCTGAGCTGTTTGATATTTAGTTGAAGACATCACAATAAAATAAATTCCTAGTACTTGTGGACTAGCACAGCCTGCTGCAGCTCCTTGATTTATTCTCCTGTCATACTGCCTGGATCATCTTTCAAATATTTTTCTTGGATGCAACCACTTCTTGGCATCCTTCTTTCTGTGCAAATGGACTTCCTTACCCAAGCTTCTACATCTTAATTCCACTTAACTTTTCCCTAAATTGAAATACATATTTTTAAAACAGCTAGGACAGACTTTCCATCATTTTTAATAGACATGTTAAATAATAACAAATACAGAGTCGTTCATGGGATACTGCTCTTTAATACAGATGAAACTTTTTTCTCTTCTCATAAAGTGTCTGTAGAAGTCTTATTAAAAGCATTGTCCAGGTATGTCTTTTGTGGGACTTTTTGTGTGTTTTTCATTATGGATTCATAAGAAATAACATAGCTCTTCTGTTTTTAAAGTTTTAAATGCTGTAACCTATTTTAATTTCCTATTTGTTGTGTTTCCCTACTAGAGAAGACTTCTGGTTGTACAACAGAATATAGCATTATAAGATGAGGCCTTGGCAATAAAGCATGCACAGCACATGCATGACATTTCTAATGTCTCTTTTTCCCAAAGTCTCTTTTTGTATACTTGGCTTTACCTTCACTTCTTTGGAAGTTCCTAAAGTACATTACAATACAAATCTGTTATGCTATACAGGTGTTTTACTCAAGCTTGCATTGGAAAAGGGAAGTAACATCCCTTGATGTGACCCCTCAAACATCCAAATGGAACAACAGGTAATCTTCAAAATGGAGGATTCCTGGCATTTTATGGTAAATCAAAGAATGACTTTAGCATAGAGCACTCCAAGGCACAGGAGGAAGATTTAAGAGGACTATGAAGAGGATTTAAGTCTATTCTGGGGCTCACTGTTTATTGCAGTCCACTAATGACAACTTTCTCACTGTATAACCACAGTGTTTCAAGTTCTGGAGAGGTCTCAAGTAGTGGAAGGACTTCAGATCTCCTGCAGAGGTTAAGTACTGGTATCGTGTCTTACTGTCTGTGTCAAGGAGAAAGGTTAATAGAGCTCACCTCTCTGGTGGTGCAGGAGGCTTCTCTGGGAGGAAAGAAGAACAGCCAAGACCTGTGTTAGCTCTGGTCCTCTGGTGGGACTGAGGATTTAAAAGAAATATTGTGTGAGGGAGACCTAGAAATGGCAAGTAGAACTTCTGCATTTTGTTATGGGTTCCTCTTTTACCTTTTTATTGCAGCACCACAGGAGCCCTTTCGTAAAGGAGCAGGAAGGTCAGAGCAACTGGCTTTGATCAGGGCTGTATTTATGTGCTGGGTGTGATGACTGTTAAATAGTAACTATTATGATAATTAAAGACTTCCAGTGGAACTCTTTCAGGATACTCTTTATTGGCTTGTGCCCAGCTGCTTAGTGGGAGGAAGTAGAAAAGACAGAATTGGACTCCAGTCGCTGTACAGTGATAATATCGAGAGACAGTGGGAAGAAGCTGCAATGTGAGGACATTCAGGTTTTCTTTCCTGGGCATGGTCCAATGTTGTAAAAGGCTGTTTAACCTGCATCTGGACAAGGCCCTGGGCAAATATGATTTTGTTGCACCTGCACTTTGTGAGCAATTGGGTGACCTCCAGAGAGGCCTTTCAACTAAGAATAATACACTTTTTTTAAAGAAAGTATAGACAAGATATAAAAATTCCTGTTCTGTCTTATGTTTTAATTCATCTAATATTTCTTAAGGCTTTTTCTTTTCCTGTAACTGTCAACAATAATCTTGAGTTCTATGACATTACACTTTTTATTTTATCCAATAAAAAGCTAATCTTCCATTTATCACAATATGGTTGGTTGGTTGTTTACCACCACTGTGAGTTGTGGCACAGTTCATTCCATGTAGGAAAAATTAGTTTGGAATTCTTCCATGAAGGAACAATCCAGTTATGGACTAAACTGGACACCTCCCTCTAACATGCATAATTTATATCTATTTTTTTTAATAACATCCCATGTGGGGAATGTTGTGTTGTCTGAGAGTCTCCAAAATCTGCTGTATTTGCAGGAATACAAATTCTGAAACTAGTATTCTAAAATTTCAACAAAGCAGGACTTCCACATTTGCTGAGAGGTTTAAATTAATACAAGGATGAAACAGGATTTGTTCGATATCTATTTTCAGTCATGTTCAATACACTTAGCAATAAACCCGTCTGATAAGCCAGTTTTAAACCGTTTCTTAGCAACTGCTGTGTTTATTTTACACATCTGAACAAACTATTAAACACTTTGAATAGGACCATTTGGATATTGAAGACAAGAGTAAGCTTCTACACATTACTCCTTAATGCAAAGGCAGCTAACTTTTGAGACTGGATTCCAGTCTGAAGTGAAAAGGTGTGGTCTTTCACCAAATCTCATTTAGATGTAACCATATCAAATTCTTTACCCTTGAGGACTATTAATCTTGAGCAGCCTGCAGTGGATGATCTCAATCATATTTATATCTGCTGTACTCAGACTATTTAAATCTGTATTGGGTATGTTAGTAATACCAGATGGTTTTGGATAGCATTTGCTATAAAATGAAAATTAATGGCAGTAGACAGGCAGGAACCCTCTTCTGGCAGTGTTTCAGGAGACCTCTGTGACATTTCTCTCATAATTCCATTTATGGCGAAAATGAATTTCCTCCTCAGGCATTCACTCCTGCTCCCCTGCATGCTCAGCCTGCTCTATATTTCTGGGTGCTCCAGCACAGAGCTGGACATGTCCTTCAGAAGGCCTGAGGAATAGATGCCACAAGGAAGAAGCGTACGCTGCAGCTTTAGACTCTCTGAATTTACCCAAATTACAGCAGAACTGGCTACTGAAGAAGAAACAATCAATCCTGTGGCTGATGCTTCCTTACCCCTGAAGGAGTTTCTGTTACAGGACAGTAGAGGATTTTGATGCACATTGACTCTTTGAGTCAAACTCAAAAGCACTGTGTGCTATTATTATTTTATATATTTTTGGTGTTTGGCCACATAGTTTCTCTGTCAGAACAAAGGCAGGTATGTGTGCATCTGGATTCATATCTAACGTGGTTCTCAGTGTCCCCCTTAAGTTTCAAGCTAAGCTTTTTCCATGAGATGACCAGACATTGCATATAGAATGGACGACCTTTCTATTTTTTAACAGCAAAGAGAAATACATTTCAAAAGAAGTCTTATCTCATTTGCCAGTTAAGTTTATCTCAAGCTGCATAAACATTTACTTAATGATGTGCTCTTTTTTTTTACTGGGGAGCGAATATGGATTCCTGTATTTCTGAAGAAATCTGCACTGACACTGCTGGTTGCAAATGTGCAAGCTGTTGTCCATTTAAGTCTGGAGGGGGAGTATGTTTCATGTGAAGCATTTAGATGGCACATTTAAAAAAAATAAACCCCACAATTTTCTTACTTGCACTTCAGATTCTGTTTTGCAAATTGTTGAAATGTTAAGGCTATTTCTCCTGTGTACTGCACAATAGTGTTCTATACACAAATAATCCTAGGTCTCTAAGCATTCTAATTACAACACTAATTATCGTTATTCCTCTTCCGCTAATGTTTTAATTTTTTTTCTCTAAAGGAGCAGAGAGACCAAGCATAAAGTAGTAATGCCAGTTTGTAGCTGAAGTAGCAAGAGAAAATGGATTAATGTTGTTTGGGTGGTTCGGGTTTTGTAGGGTTGTTTGTTGGTTTGGTTGTGTTTTGTTGTCGGGTTTGTTCTTTTTTGGTGGGTGGGGGAATTGGCGTGTTGGAGGTTTATTTTTTAGGGCACTGTAAAGATATTTTAGCAGCTTTTTGTAGAAGTTGATTTAAAAAAAAAAGGCAAAATTAAAAAAGAACAAACTCAAAAGAAACCAAACAAAAAAACCACAACAATTGTTTTGTTGCTTCAGCTTCCTCTTTCTCCGTAGATAACATCTGGGCCAACACTTTGTTCTTTGCACATGACTTGACAGCTCTCAGTTGTTTCCTGATGTGTGGTGTGTGCGCATAACGTTCAGTGTTGTGTAGGGCCGGGCTCTGGATGCCATACAAGGCCTCTGTAAACACCCATCTTCAGTGGAGATGAACTTACCTGTTAGCTTTATATATCCAACATAGACAAAAGGGGAGTTGATGAAAGACAGTCTTTAAAGTTATGTTTATTTTAGATGTCTACTGGTCTGGCTTCAGGTTAGCAACTATAACATGAGTTCTTGAGTCTTTTAGGCTGATAAAGATGTCACCACAATCACAGCAAGCTTGTATTTCTTCCAGATAAGGAAGAAATAATTTTATGTCCTTCTGTCCACCCCTGCAGCTGCAAGCAGTATAACAGCCAAAGTATCTGCAAAGTAATATGCAGCAAAGTTTTGTAATTTCCTCATGGATGTCTAATGACCCAAGGCAGTGATCCTTCAGATTGATAAAATAACTGAATACATTGTCTGCCCCGCATATTATGCGTTCCATGTTGAGGAAGTGGTTTTTGAATAATCTATTCCTTCATTTTGGACAGAAACAAGTTGAAAATTGAGATATTTACATCCTTGTATGTACAGCAATAGTAGTATGACTTCTCAGAGTAAATTGCAAACATCTTAATAATAAAACTGTATCACCACATCTAATTAACCCTGGCTTCGTATTATTGCTGTCAGAACTAAGATTAGTACCAGACCTTGTCAATGCTAGCTCACTTTTCTTTCAGGGTAAAAGGCAAACTCCAAGTGAGCTGTCTCCTTCCCAGTGACCATGCCTCCCACTGTGTCTACCCACAGCTAAATGGGACTGCTGCTCATGCTGCTGGAATGGGGGTGGGGGGGTGTGTGTGATGGGTTCCCCTCTGCATTTTAGGCATGAGCCTCCACATCTAACTGTGGCCACAGTCCCATGGTCCTTCATCTTTCTGATTTTAAAAGTGATGTTCTCCAAAGGTTTAAAGAGCTGGAGTGAGGCATTTAAATTTTACTGTGTTCTATGAACACATAAGTTATGGTGCTTTGTGTCGTCTTTTTCACCTCAAACTTCGAGTGGCTGTTACTCAGTTAAATTTGCTGATATATTGTGTGAATAGCTGGCCTTTGTACTGCTTAAAACATTTCTTATATTTCCTTTGCATTATGAATTGATTGTCGGTCCTTTTAATGTTTGCACAGTTAAACCCTTTGCATATCATTTATGGTCATTGCTTTCACTAGTGGTGCTCTTTCTCTTTCTTCTTGGAAAGTTAGCTGGTGTTAATCCAGCCAAAATGTAATTGTAAAGGGTATGTTCTGCTCTCAGTCACTATCAGAGTAGTCCCAAGTATACTTGGGAATATTGCACTAATCACTTAGATGATTTCTTTATTTTTGTCAAATACCCAGGTTAGTGCATATAAATGTGTTATTGCTTGATTCCTGTATTTCGTCAAGCCGTATACCGCAACCACTTTGTGCTGACAGCTGGATTAAATGTCCTTTGACTCGAGGTTTTATGGCCTCATTGGCTGTGGTTTCACAGCTACAGGCATAAGGAAGGGCTGCAAACTATCTGCTGCTTCGTTTCTCTGAAACTTGCAGAGCAAGCTGGGCTGGGGAGACAAATCATACAAAAAAAATCACAGAATCATCAAGCTTGGAGAAGACATCCAAGATCATGAAGTCCAACCATCCACCTAACACTATCATGACCACCGAACCATGTCCTTAAGTGCCGTGACAGCACATTTTATGAACACCTCCAGGGATGGTGACTCCACCACCTCCCTAGGTAGTCTGTTCCAATGCCTCACCACTCAGTATAGAAATTTTTCACAGTGTCTAATATTAAACATCCTCTCGCACAACTTTAGCCCATTATCTCATCTTATTGTTAGTTACTTGGGAGAAGAGACCAACACCCACTTCACTACAACCTCCTTTCAGCAATAAGGTCTCCCCTCAGCTGCTCCTCATAAGACGTGTTCTCTAGACCCCTCACCAGCTGCTTTGTCCTTCTCTGGACCTGCTCCAGCACCTCAATGTCTTTCTCATATATGTGTGTATATATATAAACGTACACACGTTTGGTTTTGGCTATGGCTTGCTGCCTGCGAACTCAACCCTATGAACAGGCTTGTGTGAACACTGTCACTTGCCTGGTTACAATAAAAAGGTGAGTGGACCCCACAATACTGTCCTGGTGTCAGTTCAGTCATATGCTTAATCTTTTGCTTTAGTTGTGGATTGTAGATTATAAGGCAGCAATATATTTATTCATGCAGCATATTTTTTGAAGCTGACTGTTGTCATCTTGCTCTGTACACAGATGGCCTTGGGCCACGAGCAAGGATTTGGTGCCCCCTGCTTAAAATGCAAGGATAAGTGTGAAGGTTTTGAGCTTCATTTCTGGAGGTAAGTGACACAAGTTATCTGTTAAGCTGTGACTCGGCATTGCAGATCTTAGCACACATACGCAAATGTGTAACTGCTTTTGTTCTTAAAGAAAGTTTGTCTAGGTTTAGTGTTAGTTCTTCTCAGCTGCATTACAACAAAGTATTTAAGTATGTAATCACTTATGAATGGTTTCATCTGCAGTGAACTCAACTAAACTTCTACTGAAGTACTTGCTTTAATAAACAGTTGAAGTAGGTTTGTAAAATCATCTCTGTCCCTACAGTAAGAGATGACAGGGAAGAAGTGTGCTTTATCTCAAACGCTTTCTCAGCTCCTGACCGAGCACATAACTTTGATCTGAGATTTTAGGTAAAATTATTTTATGTGCGTTGAAAAGATGTTGAAACTTTGCGGCTACTAATGATTTGGAGGGGAACGAGGAATAATAATTCAAGTAAATTAGATAGCACTTGGTCTTCGAAGGTTCATTGTTCCTAAACCAAAGAGAGTTGATTATAGTAGCAGTACATAGTCTATGCTGTGGTCTATGCCATTACTTCTGCAGAAACTTTGTATTCCATTAAGACCCTTCTCATTTTACTGAAACACGATAGATAGATAGATAGATAGATATGTATACATCTAGCTAGCCCAGTTCACTGATTATACTGGGTGTCCTCTAAGGTGTAACTTAGTGATTCTGATTAAAGAAAAATAAAATAAATATCCCTCTCAACGGGAACAGTCTGAATAGAATATAAAAATAGATAATTGTTAGCACTAGCACATGCTGTCATTGGTGAAAAGTAATAATTCTCACTGCTATTTAGCTACAGTTGTAACTGTATCTGCATTACGGTTTTGTATGTTGGGGTAGATTGGTTTGTTGTTCTGACTCGGGGCAATCAGACTCCACAACTGGGACAGTTGTACAGTAGGTCTGTTTATTCGGTGCTGGACGCGTGGGGCGTCACCTCACCACAAAACGTGCACGCCTCAGGCAGTCTTGTGCAGCTTTTTATTGAGTTAAACATTTAATATTCAATGGGTTTCACAATGAACCTATGCATATGCATTATCTATCCCCACTTTACATGCAGATGAGGTCTCCTCCCCTTTGAGCAGGCATAGTATTTTCTGGTGGTGGTCACTAGGGGTCTTGAGGATGAAGTAAGACATCTTCCTCACAGCTAAACTTTTGACCCCAGGCTCCTGCGCATGCCCTGTAGTCTGTGGGCCATCATCCAAGCCTTTGATACTAGTTCAGACTGCACCTGCAGAGGCTGAGGAAATACTTGACTAAACCTATACAATGGGCCCTCATTCTCTCAGGGATGTTACAACCATTTATCTTCTCTGTTTGACAAGCTTAACCAAATGCTGGCCTCCAAATCAGCCCAAGCCAGCAAAATACAAGCAACATAGAAGCAGGATACAAGTCCCTGTATCAATTTGTTGTTGTGGGCTTTTTTAAGGTAGTCTTTACCTCCCAGCCTTAGTGGCATCAGGTGCAGATGAGGCCTAGGAGACTTTACATCTTTGCCCAAATATTTGACTGCAGCTGAGACTCAGTTTAGAAAATAACCAGACAAACCACAACAAACACTTGTTAGAAATCGATGGAAACAACTTACAAATAATGACATGGAACAAAAAGTGATAATGCACTAATAAATAAACACAATCATCTAATGATAAAAGGAATAATTAATTTATGGAAAGTCTCTTTTTCAGTATGCTCTCAGTCCCTGAAGGGATTCACATAAACATACTAGTAAACTAAAGCTGAATAATTTCCATTGTTAGAACTTGTAATTCCTAGCTTATTCTTTAACAGAGAAGAATTTGGGATAAAAAGAAATAAAACCTGTAACGTGATTTAGTCACCTAATACAGGTGTACCAAGTTAGAATGTGTCTGCTTCTGTTTGTGTATTTAGAAGTTTATGTGTTGTTTTTTTTGCCTTTTATGCATTTCACTGTGCTTCTGTAATGAGGGCTCATTGTGCCAGGTCCTGAATACATAGCACATCAGAGCACTGTCTCCTCTAGAAAGCAAGAGCTTGTAGACAGTACTGGATTCAAGAGCGAGTAAGAAAAAAACTCATAAAAACAGTAACTTATTTAGTTAATCTTTAGATTCGATTTCTAAATTAAATGTTTATAGGATAGACCAGATAAATAAGGTGTCTGAGAAACATCATCTAGATGTCAGACAAATGTGGCACATACCTCTGAAACAATTTGGAGGTTACCTATTGAGGCAATTAAAGAATGGCTTAAAAAAACCCCAGATATTTCTCTAGCAGAGCTGCTACTGAGGACAGTAAGGGTATGAATCTGAAGTCTTAAATCAATTTTGTGTAAACAGTTTACAAAGGGAAAAAAATGCTTTTCATGATAGAGAATTCCTAAGTCCACCACTGGGGATGGAGCCCAAATACCTGCTCACTAAGTCATGTTAGCCTTAAAATCTGAAAGTAGGAGCAAACTGTAGCACAAGGGGTCAGAGTTTTGTCTTTATAACATGAATGATCAAAATCAGTTCAAGCTTAATCACTAGTTTTACTATTACTCATCTGTAAAAGGTAGGTGTTGAAGTAGGGATGGTAGTTAGCGAAACTGTTGTACATTGTGGGGAAGAATAACTGTGGTGAGTTGACCGCAGCCAGACACCCACAGAGCTGCTCACTCCCTGTCCCTTCACAGCTTGGTGGAGGAGTGAAAAGCAAGAACAAAAGTGAGAAAACTCATGGTTCAAAATAAAGCCAGTTTAACAGATGAAGGAAGGTGAAGGGGTGGGGGAGAAGCAAGTGATGCTAAGGCAGTCACTTGCCATGTCCCACCAGCAGACTGATGCCCAGTCACTCTCCAAGCAGTGTCCACTCTGAGAGTCAGAAACCCTGCCTTCTTTGTCCTGTATGCCTAGCATATTGCTGAGCATAATGTTATATAGGATGGAGTCTACCTCTGGCCAATGTGAGTCAGCTGTGTCCCCTCCCAACTTCTTGCCCACTCCCAGTTTACTTCCTGAGGTGGAGGCAGAGTTAAAAAAGAGGAAGCCTTGAGACTGTTCCAGAAGTGCTTGACAATAGCAAGTGCTGTCAGCACTGTTCTAGACAAAAATCCAAAGCACAGCACCATACAGGCAGTACAAAAAATATTACCTCCATAGGAGTCGGACCCAGTACAGTAAAGTGAGGCAGCAGTTGTGTTTTCAAGCTGTGGTCCTTGCTGTAGTCTGTGTGGGGGTGACACTGCCCTCTGCTGGGTGGAGCTGAGGAGCTTCAGCATATTGCTGAACACAGAATGGATTCAGCGAGAGAGGTGTTCTACAATGGTAGCTGTACGGTGATGGCAGCTGCTTTATCTTAATGTGTTAATAGCTTTTGCTTTTGAAATTGTCCTCAGAATCATACTTCTGTCCAAGTGTAGCAGCAACGGGCGGGGTCTTATCAGTTCAGGTGTTAGATTTCTTTCAGACTGCAAAACTGTCTTCACAAAACTAGGAGGGCAGGCTGGAACAGACTGCTGCTCAGGTATGTATTTGCTCTTTGGGAGTATGTTTCCCACTAGAGGGAAGTGTGGGACAGGAGTTGGAAGTTGCTTAAAAGCAGGAGGGAAGATTCTGATTTATCTTAGTCATGTATATACCGGAATATGGTAATTGTCTCCAGTGCAGCTTGCCAAGATATTAAAAAGCTGTTGGAGACAATCATCTTAAGCTTGTAAACAACCATTTTCTCTGCACAGATACAGTCCCTGGAAGGCAGAGAGAGCTTTAAGTTGGCTTTAACGTTTTCTCATACTAAGAATGTAAGGCAACCACTGAGGCACAGTTCACAGCATTTGCAATTACTATAGCTGCATTAATTGCAAGAAAGGATAATGGAATCCTAGGAAGGGGTTAGTCTTTCTGTGTGGAGGACACATGACTTAGGACAGGTATGTTGAGGGTTCCTCTGTGCCTGCAGCTGCCCCCCTCCTGTCACCAGAAGCCACTGCGAAGCCAGGGTCACGATTCAGATTATTTTCTCTCTCCATACACTAAAACATAGAGAAGTAGGAGGATTGTTGACATGTGGTTTTGGAGAAGAAACTGGAAGTATTTGATCCTTGCTGTCAGTAGAAATCCAGGAGATGGGACTTCACCAGCCTGGGAAAGAGAATGGAAACTGTTTAACTTCGTCTTTCTACCCACTCAAGACATGGAAGCAAGGCACAATCTACTAGATCTGTCTTTTACAGTGATATACCACTTTTAACTCCACAAATCTTGAAGTTTCCTCCCTGTCTTCCATGTTTTGAGTGAGAAAAGCTTCCCAAAATTGAGATTTGATTGGAGGAACACTTCTATCCTTTGCTGGAGTCCTGGGAGCTGTGAACACATAAGCAGGAGTCTCTAATACCCCCTTCAGTAGGGATCCTATTGAATGACTTCAAGCAAAGGTAAAATTTTTCTGACAATGCAAATGGAAAGAACAAGAACTTCTCACTGTGTGTCATCTTGATAGAGCCAAAGGAGATAAAGTCTATGTGTGTGTGTATATATGTCTGTGTATATAATAGCAATTGTTTGTCCTGGCAGTTGTGGTGTTTGCCTTAACATTAAAAAATAAAAATTAAGTATCACTTGTCAGATAGACTTGTGAAGTGTAAGTTTGAGGTAAAGGGACAGGGTCACTTTAGTAAGATGGCTGTATCATAGTCAAAGAAGTGACCAGCTGATCTATTAGTACAAGTAACTGGTCATATCCCTTCTGCAGAAAGGACAGTGACTAATGAACAGGACTCTGATGCAGCAACTTAAGGAAGAAGGCATGACTAAATTGTAAACAGTACTTTGCAGGAAGAGTTGTGTTAATGCCAGCTGGCTATCTCTTAGGACTGGAAATTTTTTAAGAAAAAGAATTATAAATCAGGGCAGGAAACCTTTTTTTGGCTGTTTGCCATATATAGACATCTTCGTGTGGCTGAGATCCAGGGGAGCCTTAGGGAGCAGGGGAAATGGCAACAGCCTCAGGGATTTTCCTTCAACTTACTGAGATACGGTGACATCAGTTGTGACTCAGCATTCTCCACTTTTTTTTTTGATTACTTTCTAATGCCAGGGCCCCTACACTTGTAATTTTCTAACATAGCCCCTGTAACAGCCTTTTGCAAACCCCATGTTGGCAAAAAGTCATTGCCTTAATCTTAAAAGAACAAGGAGGTAACTGTACTTTCCGATCTAATGTTAAGTATTTAAGTCTGAGGGGGGGGAGACCTGAGGACAAGTTTATGCTTTAACTTTTCAACTGTCCATTCATGTATTTATCAGGACAACAGAAAGTGTCTCACCGATATTGAAATCGGTGAAACATGTTAAGCCTTCATGGTGGATCTGAGGATGATAAAGATAAAAGCCATTGAGTCAAGGTGTTCTCACAGTTGGAAATAGAAACAATCTGAAAGCTGCTTTGCATTTTGAGAGAACACTACTAGAAAATAGACAATTTCATGATGTAGCATGAGCAAAATAAGATGCCCTTGTGGCTTCTCCAGAATGTGTGAAAGTCTCAGGGGAAGGATTGCACCATGTCTTGTTGGGGATGGTCTGGTCTCTGCAGGTCATTTATGGTGCTTCACTGTAGTTGGATGTTGTATAGAGTGGGGAGAGCTGCACAAACTGTCATGCTGCTGTTGTGACCACGCAGGCAGTACAACAGTATGAATTGTTCTTACTGAGTTCTGTTTTGCAAGCAGAGCAGTTTGGGACAGCAAGGCTATACTCTACTCCCATGAGTCAGTGCAGGTTAGCTGAGACTGTTCACCAAGGTTAGTAGATCACATCCTGTCAAGAGGAAGACTGAAACTCTTGCTAAAGACTTAAGTTGAAAAGGGGAAGAAGATCCCTGGTAAGCTATTGTTCATATGGACTAAGTGTTTGAATTCAAGTTGCATGTGGGCTGAGAGACATATAGGTGCATTGATGGTTGTGATGGCCCCTCTTATTAGATCTCAAAGAAGACATGACTGAGAGTTGGTAATAAGGTATAATCAATCATATGCATACCTTAAAAGATGAGCAAAGTGAATATAAATTGCCTTATTAGTATATTAAATTTTCTCAAAGTATTACCTAAAGGACTCGTGTAGACTGATGCTGAAGGTCTTACAACATAAAATTTTGCAACTGCTTGAGATGTGCAGTAGAGCATTTAAGCTTAATGGGCATTGCTAGTTTACACTTCAGTGTTTCGGTAAGCTGGGAGATTGTGAAGTGCTTAGTGTTTATTAAGTATTCACATTAAGTATCAGCTTTGAAATTCTGTGCACCTTTCCTATTGTGGAAATAAGTTGGAAGTCATGCAAGCAGTCAGCCAGCATACACTGTAATTATTGTTCTCTTTAGGCTTTTATGTGTTGCAAAGTGGAGTCCGTTCTGCTTAACATTTTTATTTTGCTCATTATTTTTAGAGTGGAGTGGCTCATTGCTCAGTTAGCCATTTTTGTTTGGAGTGGACTTAATAACTGAGACTACCCTAACTTCTGCTTGCTGTACATGGCCAGGGCAGCATCCATCACAATCTGAAATGATAGTGACCCACATCATAAGCTGGTCCATGTGTGTACGTATGTATCTTTGGGGCTGGCTTTGCATCACTTCACGTCATAAATAATGGGGTAAAATAATACTCATTTCCCTTCAGTCTAGAGAACCAGAAGGTTGATCTGTTTTCTTAGGGTATAATAACATCCAGTTTCACTAATTTCCATACACTGTAGCTGACTGCTCTGAATTGAAGCACTGGGGAAGTACTGCATGGTAAATTAGCTTGTCTAACCCAAGGTTCTGTTTATTAGATCTGAATTGTTTAATTATGCCTAAGATAATAAATTGGTATCTAATATCCCGTAACCAGAGGAGTTCAAATGTGTTGTATGCGAACGAATACCACTTATATCTAAGTAAAGCCTTCTACCTTTTAAGGATGTTATGTGTGAAAATTCTCTGTACGGCATGTGCCAGAGTACCTCTGACTTGGTTCAGAGCTGTTTGAGAGGCTTTGTCCATATAAGCCTTTCGCTTTTCTTTTGTCACCTTTTAAATGGTAAACCCTGAAGAGGACTTGGTGCAATTACACTGTATATATGGCTGCATACATTTTTTTTTTTTCTTCTAACAAATACTTGTTTCCACTAAACAGCAACCCTCTTATAACTAGCTATCATGCATATAGTGAAAGGTATATGAAGAAAATAGCGTGTGTAATTTTGAGTGTATAAGAAGAACTTGAAAAACCAAAAGCTCAAATAAACGATTTCTAGGGGAATCATGTTGATGCATTTAAGTTAACTCATGAGTGACTAGCCATAATAAATCTTGTAAGTGTTGATAATGGACATTTATGTTGTGATCAGTACCAAGATGTAACTCAAGGAATTACATAGCATCACATTTAAAATGCACTAGTGTAGTTGACTGATACGAGTCTGATTGTGATCTCTGTCAATAGAAAATGTAAATAATGCAACTGGAGAAATAATTTCCTCAAGAGGTGTTTGACCTAATGCAGAATAGCTTGTATATTCCCTGATCAGAGCACCAAAAACAAGGTTTGGGGTTCCCAGTGATGTTATTACGCATACAGATGATGTGAGCTGTAATTTTCAGCTGTGACTGTTGCCGTTTCCATAAATTCCAGAAAAATATGCCGCAACTGCAAATGTGGCCAGGAAGAGCATGATATCCTTACAAGCAATGAGGAAGATCGGAAAGTGGGGAAACTCTTTGAAGATACCAAATACACAACTCTTATTGCAAAGCTGAAGAATGACGGCATTCCCATGTATAAACGCAACGTAATGATACTGACCAATCCAGTGCCAGCCAAGAAGAACGTATCCATCAATACTGTGACTTTTGAGTGGGCTCCTCCTGTTCAGAATCAGACACTTGTAAGTCCCACTTCTTTGTTCTTCGTGTTCATGGGAGATAGAGAAGTAGAGCTTAATAGCAGGGTAAATTTGCCTCTTGTATTCTTCTTTTATTCCTCTTCAAAACTGAAAATATGGTGCCTCTGTAATGAGTCTTGCCTCTGTTATTTTACAAATATGGATGCTTGTCTATGGAATATCTTGAGAAGGGCAGAGAATAGGTGGTTTTAATAGATGGGATTAAGCGTTATCTGCTAAGACCCTGAAGTGAAATTTCCCTAACCTGCATTTTTTTTTTTAGTAAACTTGAAAAATTTACATGCAGTGAATTTGGGCTTAAAAGCAAATCTGAAAAAAAAAACAAACCAACCCCACAACAATTTGTCATTGTTTAAAGTTAAGGGAAAAGCTCATGCTTGCATATAGCTTTTACTGTATATGGTAAGAACAAGGTCAGTGTTGACATCTGAAAGAGCAACTCTTTTCCAAGTATGTTTTCAGCTGAAGTAGATGAGATGGCAGATAGCCTTCTGAGGATTTTGCTTCACTTTTCAAACTCTGGTAACGTACTGCAGTGTAGTGAGATCTGTTCCAGAATCATGTTATCTCTGACCTATCTCTCAAAGTATCCTTTTTTTAGTGAATTAATCAAACCTTACGCATCTGAAACCATTGTTACTTAACATTCAGTTACCACTTTGATTTTTAGACTTGTCCTTGCTTTATTAAAACTTTTTTCTTTATTTAGCTAGAATTATTTCTGCACTGGGCTGTGTGCCCCCAGGCAGACTAGTTCAGCTTCTATTTCTTAAAGCTATACTGATGATCTGTAGCTTCAGGCAGCTTTGAAGAGACGTGCTGTGTAAATGTTGTTATTTACTCCAAGAAGTAATATCTCTATTCCAAATGCTAAAAAGGCTTAAAAGGAAGCCTGTCTCTTACTCTGGGAAAAAGCCAATTAATAAATCTGCTGTATTTTATCACCATCCTCTGTGTTTCAGGAGCTTCATGTTTATGGAAAGAATCTTAGTTTTGACGAACTTGACTATCGCTCGCAACAGTAGAGATTATTTCAGTTGCATGTTTGTGTAAAAAAAGATGGGTCTATAGTTGAAGTGACATCTGATATTTAATTCTTCCTGATTCAGGCTAGACAGTATATGCAGATGCTACCAAAGGAGAAGCAGCCAGTTGCTGGCTCAGAAGGCG
This sequence comes from Chloroceryle amazona, assembly GCA_027560015.1. NCBI lineage: Eukaryota > Metazoa > Chordata > Aves > Coraciiformes > Cerylidae > Chloroceryle > Chloroceryle amazona. The sequence goes on along the minus strand of JANHFX010013264.1, from coordinate 11,555 downwards.
CGCAGTACAGGAAGAAGCAGTTGGCTAAGCAGCTGCCTGCTCATGATCAGGATCCTTCAAAATGCCACGAGCTCTCCCCCAACGAAGTTAAGCAGATGGAACAATTTGTGAAGAAGTACAAAAATGAGGCACTTGGCGTAGGAGATGTCAAGCTCCCTGGTGAGGTGGAAATGAGTGCTACTGATAAGAATAGCTTGAACAACGGTGACAGAAGCACCTCGGCTGCTGTAGGAGCAATGGAGGACAAGTCCCCAGATCAGAAGGCATCTCAGTATGTAAGTATAAGAAAGATAAAATGCAAAGGTATATAACTACCTGAGTGTTCTCTTTGGTTATTTTAACCCAATTAACTTTTTTTGATAACTTGGAATAGTGAAAAACTGGGGAGGGAAAGGAGGAAGGGTAACTGGAAAACGTGAATGTCTGCACGGAACCCTGGATTCTGACTAATTAGTGCATTTCAGCAAATAACTTCCTAGGTGACCTTTTCATCCTTGCTGTAAAAACATGTTAGCTTGGAGATCTAGTATAGCAGGGTGGCTTTTACAGAATAATAATCAAGAAACTTGTGTAGTCTTACAGAGTAATTGCTACACTTTTATCCTCCTGAAGAGTTTAGTTTAATTTTAGAAGCCTGTTTTCTCCTCTTTCTTGGAAGAGCACCAAAATTACCCACTTGAAAAATTGTTTGAAATTAAATGAAACTAAGAAGTAATAAAGTGACACCTCTCCCTTGTCAAGCAAGCCAAGCCATGTAACGGCTGTTTTAACTAGTCTTCTTTCCATATTCACATCTTTTAGTCTGTCATTTTTTTCTTTTGGCATCTGATTTCTGTCTTTTGATAGCTCAACAATAAAACAAGGTATGTAAAATTACCTCACTTTCGTTGATGCTTCTAAAACTGCAGCCTCAATAAAGTATTTCTGATGTAAATTGCTAACTTCTACTGCACAGGTCTCAGCTATCAATTATGAATACAAAATAGGGGTACGATTACTGAAGTAACATTAAATTAGCCCACTGAAGGTAGACCTTCACTTGAGACTGGCAAAAGCTCCTCTACCTCGATTTCCAGGTTACTTACAGAAAATTAATTTGAAAATCCTAGATGGAGGTGAAAGTAAGTTTAACATCCTGCAGAATATGGTTTTCAGTGTTATTGGGTGGTGTGGTATGCTTTTTTGGTGTGTTTTGCTGTTTCTTTCAACCTGACAGCACATCATTTCTGGTGTACTTCACGTGGAATACAAAATTAACGTTTATATTTTAGCTTTTGAACATGCCTACTTAATCAGCCATATGCTATGCCATTTGGTTACCTGTAGCAACTTTCCAAAATTAATTATTCAGTTATTTTTGCCATAATCCTGTCATGGAGATTCTAAGATACTAAAAAGTTCTCATTTAGATTGCTGTCATTTTGTCTTAACTTAGCTTTTACTGCAGCTACTTCAGCTTCACCACAGCAATTTTTCAGTTACCTCGAGATAGATTTACAGAAATGCAGACCTTGCATTGTACCGTGCTGGGCAACTGGCTGGGATTACATTAAGCCCAGGGCAGGAGGTGGTCTGTTCCTTTGAGTAGTTGTATTGAAAGGTGCTTAGTTTTTACATTACACCTATTTATCACTTCTAAACTTTTCTTGCTTGAGTACCTGAGAATACTTCCTGCTGTCTAGGCCAGACATATCTCATCACTGTGATTTAGAGAAGAGGTTTAGAAGTGTTTAATAGTGTAAGCGAACTTTTGAGATGCTTATCTGTTGTTACCTATGGAGTTTACACTGGGCTAAATAATCAGGATTTAGATATTATTTTTAAGTATTTCTGCAATACAGCTTAGAAGTCGAGATAATGCTGCCACTGAGACGTTTTTTAACAGTTCAAAGTAAGCTGAGAAAGAGGTTTTAAACACCTTGAAGAACAATTACCATTCTTGTCTGCGCTTTTTCCTATCCATTAATTCTGCATCTTTGCTCTCCAAATTTTTTTGTGCATTGTCTTTCAGAATGAACTTGAAAGCATGTATTACTGTCACTGTGGTAAACAAAATCACTTGGAAAAAATAAATTTTGTTACCAGAAAGGATTGCAGTTCTTTTAAACCTGATTAAAAATAAACAACCAACAACCAAACACAAATAACCAGGTCTGCATTATTAATGCAGATATACCTGTGATAATTGCCTCTCTTTAAAATCTATTTTACCATGACTGAAAAATGAATAACAGAAAAATTGGATGTTAGCATATTTTCATCTTGTAAAGAAGCAAATATCTGTATGTACCTAGACTGGGAATGTTGCAAGTGATAGGTAAATGAATCCTCTTGCCCTCATCTGGGTCCATACAATGACTAAACCTTCCAGTTGATTCTTCCTGGAGTATGAGGTCTAATGTAGGAGAGTCAAAAAACTTTATATACATATTTATAATTCTGCTTTCATGAGTTCCCCTTTCATTCTGTTCCAAGCTGCTCTTCCTCCCCTTTTGATGTCTTTATGTTTCAGGTGAGCGACTTCAAAATATACAAATGTGGGCATCTGATCAATATGCCCTGCGGCTGAGTCACTTTATATGTATTTTTATTTTTTCATATATATACACGCACACACAATTTAAAAAGCCATTTGTAGCTGGGATTGTAGTGATATGAATCATAGACAAAACCTTCCCAGGGTGTTCAACCTAGTCCACAGACCAACTGGTGTGCAGGAAATGCCAAACTGGTGATTCAGCTGTAGACTGGACCACAGCCATGAGTGACTAGCATCCCTAGAAAACAGCTTTAAAAAGAAGGAGTTTGAAATTTTTTTTTTTCTTACTAGTAATACAGAGAAGGCTTTATCTTCTCATCAGCTATGAGTAAGGTTACTTTCTTTTTGTGTTGTAGTCATATTCTAGTTGACTAACTTTGGAGGCTCCTTATTACTGAATATGTATCTGAATCTTAGGGGCTGCCCTGACCCTAAACCACAACAGTAAGGCTTATAGAATGTAATATGAATTTTAGTTGCATGTTCTTTTATTTATAGAACCGGACTGTAGTTGCAACACTGCGAATATGGCAAAATAGAATGATCATTGAGGTAGCACTAGTGCTATGTCAGGATGTGTATCGTCAATACTTGAATTGTGTAGTGGCATCAAGTCACACTACTGTCTGACCTTGGGAGTAAACTAGTGCTTTAATTTCAGTCTGGGGAGGTGGAATATATTTTAAAAGTCAGCAATATGTAATTGCTATAAATTTACCTTTTGAAAGACTTATTTAACCTGGTAACAACTTCTTTTCAGTCCTGCTATCGCTGCAAACTGAACATGAAAGAAGGTGACCCAGCTGTCTATGCAGAACGTGCTGGATATGATAAATTGTGGCACCCAGCTTGTTTTGTCTGTTGTACCTGCAGTGAACTTCTAGTAGATATGATCTATTTCTGGAAAAATGGTAATCTGTACTGTGGAAGACATTACTGTGATAGCGAAAAACCCCGCTGTGCTGGATGTGATGAGGTAGGAACTATCCTGGTTCTTTATTTTAGCACCCAGGCTTGCTCCCTTGAAGTGAATATGATTTTTTTTTTTTTTTTAGTAAAGTATTTCAGTGCAGGGAGGTGATGTGTCTTCACCAGTTCTAGCTGGTCGTAGTTACAGGGAAATGCAACCAATACAGACACTTCACATTCGGGAAGATCCAGAGTTTGCTTTGGATTTGGCGGAGGTTTTTTGCAGTCTGCAGGGACATGGGTTCTGATATAAGAGTGTAAATACTTCTACGAGGTCCCAGTTACACAGTTGTTTCATCAGGGAGGGCACTAGGGGGGGTGCCTTGCTAAATTGCACCTTGTTGCAGCACAGGGAGACCTGCCTGCCTGGTGTCTCTGGCATCTATTGGCTCTGAACAAATGAAATGGAGACTTTTGGGTAACAGCCAAACAAGTGAATGCATTTGGTTTTGTTGTTGAAATGATTTTAAATGGTGAAATCACCCGGAGTTCCTTGGCAATTCGAAAACATCCTGAGGCTAGCTTTATTAAAAGAAATACTATTCAAATGCATGTATTAACATTTGTTTGTATCTTTCTCATAGCTAATATTCAGCAACGAATATACTCAAGCAGAAGGTCAAAACTGGCATCTGAAACACTTCTGCTGTTTTGATTGTGACTGTGTTTTGGCTGGGGAAATATATGTAATGGTGAATGACAAGCCAGTCTGCAAACCCTGCTACGTGAAGAACCATGCTGCGGTAAGGGCCTTTCAGATGTGTTGGAGGAAGGGAAAGTACATCTGTGGAGTTTGAAACTCTTACTGTCTCCCAGTGTGGCTGTATCTGAAGAGTATAAATCAAATGAAAGTTTAGGTTCAAGTCAATCATCTTTTTCCCATTTTGAAAAACAAAACCAAACATAAACCCACACACACAAAAAAAAAAAAACAAACACCACAACTTAGCAGTATTTTACCAATTTATAAACTTTAAGAAAAGCCACTGGCAGGAGTTGAGGGTGTTCTGTAAACGTCTTTAACTACCAGCAGTGAAGCACAATTTTGTAACAAAGACTATAGTAGGTGAAGATGTGTAATGCTGACATTTAGCTTGTGCAAGTCGTAGCTCTTTGTGACCAATGGGATTCAACTTCAGCTGGTCTGCTAAGTCTCGTAGCAGCTGCAGTCTAGGTACTTTGTTTCATTGTATTTCTAACCATGTGACTTATAAAGGATAGTGACTGACAGAGGGTACAGCTAGAAGTTTGGGAAAGAATGGTAGTTCTTGATTCCTAGTTGTGCCAGGAATTCTAATCTGAGCTAATGGTCTGTTCATACCTACGAATTAACTGGCTATTAGTTGGGAGTTTAGTCTAGTGTGCATCTAGACTGCTTACACTGTTAAGAGAGAGAAAAGCTATTATCTCTAACTGGTAGTTAATCTTCTCAGTAGGTGTGAGGAGTTCTGGAGTTTTCCCCTCTTAAAGCATTAACTTCCTTGATCTAAATGGTAATTTTTGACAAAGAGCTTATAAGATTAATTGAATCCAAGACCTTCCAGTAACCTTTCATTCTTAGGCATTGGTTTACAGCTGCCAGTAGACAGGGAGATTTGTAAATAATCTCTTCAAACATATAGGTTCATCTATGAAGATCTGTGTTGTTTGGCATGACAAGTTTTTGTGGTTATTTGGGCATTGGGAAATTCTAATCATCATAACTGTCTTAAGTTTAGTCTCAGCAGCAACTAACTTCTTGTGTACACTTTGTGTTCCTCTCACTTTTGTGTTCCCAGGTGCATTCTGAGCACAAACTCTGCTTTAAAAATACAGGAAAATCAAAAGCTGGAGACTTATTTCAAAGACTTCTCCTAAGGCTTATCTCTCTTCTCCAAAAACATTTAAGAATTCCAGCTTTTGTTGGACTTCTAGAGAGGATGTTTACACTTTAAGTGTTATTTTATTTCTCAACAGATCTGCCAAGGCTGTCATAATGCTATAGATCCAGAAGTTCAGCGTGTGACATACAACAACTTCAACTGGCATGCTACTCAGGAATGCTTCTTATGTTCCTGTTGCAGCAAGTGTCTAATTGGCCAAAAGTTCATGCCGGTGGAAGGGATGGTCTTTTGCTCTGTGGAATGTAAGAAAAAGATGATGTCCTAAGAGAAGATGTGCACAGAACCAATCATTGATGCGTTCCAAAGGCTCTTGCATTTCTACTGTAAAAGATAAAACATGGGGGCGTTTAAAGTTATTGAAAGTATGACATAGCATTTCCCAAAGATTGATTTTTTGAATGACTAAAACTTGCTATGTAATCTCTGTTTCTTAGCTATAATAATACTTTCTTTTTGTAAAATTTTTCCTGAGTCTTATGTCAAATGACTTTGTATCCAAAAAAGTAAGAAAAAATGTGTTATGGACTATGTACACTTTAAGGGAGCCCTTCATCTTGAAGGATCTTTTTGCTGTATCATACTAATGCAAGACAAAAATGTGAAAATGCTCCACTTTTTCTTGTTTTGTATGATAAATATAATTCTTCTACTTACGGTTTCACTAATTTATCACTTTTTTCTCTGCTTTCATCAAGCACTTTAGACAAACTGATCAGCTTTATCACCCCATACTGAGCTTGAAAAAAATAAAGTTGCCTGTAACCATTTGCTGCTTGTTGACACATGGGTTCTTGAAGGATAGTGACTACTCTCACATCTGGTTTGTAAAGTAACTCTTCACCAGTAGAAAACTCTGTTGGCTCATGTTTCTCTTTCTGATGTTAACTTTACAGATTATTTTTATAAAATATTTTTTCTTTTTTTGGGTGGGGTTAGAAAAAACATAAAAGGAGGTCTTGCCCAGATTAAAAAAAAAAATTAAATCCACCACCATTATGGGGTGTCACTCTTATCCTTTCAGAACTGACTTTTTTTTTTATGAATGTTCTTGTCATAAATTGTGCCTTCTATCCGAGGAACATGGCACAAAATACTGTGTGCATTTCCAAGAATGTAATCCTGCAAAAAGATCATACTTGGGCTTTGGAGTTGTAAGTTCTTAGCCAAAGCACAAAGAAGTCTTTCCCAGAAGACTTGCAAGATTTGCGTGGAAAAAAGTGTCACAGCTAGGTATTGGCTTTGCTTAATAGATAAACCAAATTACAGAATCAGTCATACAATGGATTGGGTTGGAAGGGGCCTTTAAAGGTCCTCTAGTCCAACCCCCAGATACATGGTTTATTCTTTTTTCTTAAGAATTACAGATCTGCAGTAAAACATGTTAACTATCTTTGTGCCAAATTGGGCAGAGAGTCTTTTGGCATAAAAAAAATAAAAATACTTAAAAATAGACATCTATGCAAGTCTTATGTTCACCTCTACATTTTCTAGTGGCTGTGTTGTAACACTAACAAATAAAAATTAGTGTTGTTCACTTGAATTGTCCATTATTTCTGTTCTTGTTGAATCCCATTTAGGGGAGGTTTCCATACTTCTCTTTGGGTCTGAAATTATTTCCAATAAATCTTAAGGCCTGTATTACTGCGAAGTGCTGACCCTCTTTTGTAATATTGTCTCTGCTTAAGGGTGCCAAACAATGGGTCTTGTTCCAACAAATACACTACTTCAGAACTCAGGGGGAGTTTACTTTTTTGTTCACTTAACTATGGCCTTAATTATATTTTAAGGCAGAGCATGGGAAGTTTTGAATTCACAGAGATTAGCTAGTGTACTGTGAAAATAGAATGCATTGTGATCCTTTTCAGGAGTGCAAAAGTAAGGCACTGGTGTGAGATACATCTCAAATTAGACAACATCAAGTAGATAAACTTTAGAGCTGTGCTTTGGAAGCCTGTACAGCTTTTTTCAGTCATCTTCAGGATGTATAAAAATAAGTGGATGTCTTTCAGCTCGTACCAATGGGTCTCTGTTCTGGCCAGATTTGCAGTTTTAAACCAAGGAAAAACATAGTAAGAGAAGACTTTTCCATTTAAATAGTCTTTTATCTGAGAATGACATTGGGGGGGTGGGCTAAGGTCTTATTTAAGGATTGTTTAATAGTGTCCGAGTTTTACTTTACTGCATCTGTCCTCACCTACTCACTAATGCCCATTCTAGAAGATGCAGATGATCTTTACAAAGAACTCTTACCAAAAGCTGTGGTGCAACTTTCCCTGCCCTTCCCTTGCCACCCTCTTTCTCTTCAATGTGGTTGCTTGCACTTGGGGCAGTCTTCTCACCTTAAATCTTTTGTGCAGTTTTGTTTATTAAACTTTATTAGTGTGTAACCTTATTTAAAAGGATGAACGGGTGCTACCTCGGGACTTCCTCATTCCATTAAGACAGAATTGCTAAGGAAACATGTCATTCAGGCATTTCAACAGTCCATCACCACCTATGCCTGGCTTTTCCCACACATCTTCTGAAGCACACCCGTTTCCTGTCTTTAGCTAACTCTCTTGAGAATTTTCCCTTGTTTGCTTGATCCATTCTGGCTCTCATTCGTGCAATCTGAGGCAGCTAGGTGTTTCTGCTACAGGGTAGCCAAAGTTTGTTATCTATGTCCATGCAGTAATTGGGAAGGATCATGTCACAGAAAGGTCAAGAGTAATGTGTGGATGATACAAAGGGGAGACAAAGATACTGTGTGTGCCTAATCATCTCCTGATTAGGAGTGCTAAAAGGTTTGTAATGAGCTAGGAAGGACTTTATGTTCCTGAAGATAACACTTGTGTTGGCTGTCAGATAAGTCAAAATACTGGACCTTGAAAACAAGCATTAAGGAAATTTCATTCTGCTACTGCCATAATAAAAATACTGCCAATTAGCTGTTGGATTTTTCTTCCTCTTGTATTTTTTGACTATTTTATTGTGGAGGTCCCTTTAGATCTATTTGTCTTGGTAAACTAGAAGCTGGAAGCTTTTGCATACTTCAGTAATATAAGTACATACTTTGCAGATGACATTTTGAACTCAAAGTGTGAAAGTTGAAGTTCTGCACCTAAGAGTAGACTGTTGTTGGTACCAAAGCCTTATAAACGCTTGTTATAACATACTCTTCTTTATGGAAAGAGTTAAGTGCCTGCAAGAAACAGCCTGAAGAGGGTGTTCATCCAACTCTATCATGCTACTTCCAGTGACATATTTGATTTTAATTCTTCAAATGTTAAGCACTAAATGAAGACAAAGATTCAGCGCAGAAGACAATTTTGCCTTGTCACTATCAGGGTATGTGAGAAGGAAAAGCCCAAATGAACCTTTGGGATGCAATTTTCTGCCTGCCTCAGCTTTATGTGTTCTGCATCGCATTTTAATGTTGCCACTCTGCCAGTGGAAGTTGTTACAGAATTGACCGTTAAGATCATCAGGTCCAACTGTTAACCCAGCACTGCCAAGTCACCACTAAACCATGTCCCTCAGGACCACTTAACACAACTCTTTTAAATACCTCAAGGGGTAGTGAATCAACTACTGCCCTGGGCAGCCTGTTCCAGTGTTTGACAGTCTTTTCAGTGAAAAATTTTTTCCTAATATCTAATCTAAACCTCCTCTGGCATGACTTGAGGCCATTTTTTATTGTTCAATTTCTTGTTACTTGGGAGAACAGACCAATCCCCCACCTAGCTACAACTTCCTTTCAGGTGGTTGTAGAGAGCAATAAGATCTCCCCTCAGCCTTCTTTTCTCCAGACTGAAAAATCCCAGTTCCCTTAGCCACTTCTCATAAGACCCATTCTCTAAACTCCTCATCAGCTTTGTTCCCCTTCTTTGGACATGCTCCTCAGTGTCCTTGTAGTGAGGGATGAAAACTGAACACAGTATTCAAGGTGCAGCCTCACCAGTGCCGAGTACAGGGGGCAATCATTTCCCTAGTCCTGCTGGACACACTGTTTCTGATACAAGCCAGAATGCTGTTGGCCTTGGCCACCTGGGCACACTGATGGCTTATATTTAGGTGACTGTTAGTCAACATACCCAAGTCCTTTTCTGCTGTGCAGCTTTCCAGCCACTCTTCCCCTAGCCTATAGTGTTGCCTGGAGTTGTTGGGACCCAAGTGAAAGACCTATCACTTGGCCTTGTTGAACTTCATACTACTAGTTTTGGCCCATCGATCCAGCCTGTCCAGGGTCCTCTGCAGAGGCTCCCTGCCTTCAAGAGACGGACACACCTACCCAACTTGGTGTTGTCTGCAAATTTACTGAGGGTACCCTTAATTTCCTCATCCAAACCATTGATAAAGATATTAAAGAGAACAGGCCTCAGTGCTGAGTCCTGAGGAATACCAGTTGTGACCAGCCCCCAGCTGGATTTAAATCCATTCACCACCACTCTTTGGGCTTAGCCTTCCATCTGGGTTTTTATCCAGAAAACAGTACACCCATCCAAGCCATGAACAGCCAATTTCTCAAGGAGAATGCTGTGAGAAAACATGACTCAAAGTTTGAGGTTTTCAGAGTAGTGTTTTTGGTGACTGGCTGTGAAGGACAAGTAAGGTAACACAGTAGAACAACTTGACTATAGAAATTAAACAGAAGTAGAGTGTAGTTTAAGCACCAAAGGTGCAGCTGAGGGCACCAAAGAGACTGTCCTAACTGGGACATTTAGGAACTTGATTTCTCTTTTCTACATGGCAGTAGCAGTCAGCCTTTTCAAAGAACCTCTAAAATTTCCAGTTTCTGTCCACTTTGGATTCTAACACTCCCTGAAATGGTGAAATTTGCCTAGTACCCCAGAATTACAGACAAGGTGCAATGCTGTTGAGATTATCAGTAAATCCTGCCCATTGATAAGCTTGGCTGGAGCATGTTGGTATTACCTGTCGGCTGACCGCAGAGCTGATGTGCCCAGGAGGCCCATTGTGCAAGCATTGCAATGCAGCCTCTTCTGTGCCCTGACAGCAAAGGTGGTCTGTGGCACTCTGAGCATGCATCACTCCTGCTGCTTTTCGTAGAATCATAGAACGATTTGGTTTACAAAGGACCCTCAAAGGCCACCTAGTCCAACTCACCTGTGCTGAGCAGGGACATCTTTTACCAGATCAGGTTGCTCAGAGGCCCATCTAATGGTATTAAGCTGGAGACTCCCTAAATTTAGAAAGGCTGTTAGCGATCACCCGCATTCATATATTACATCTACTACCCTATTGCAAAAAAAAACTCTACAGCTCAGGACCTTCTGAGTCTGTATTTACTCAATCCTTCAGTAAATAAGTAAATTGACTTTATTATTTAAGTATAAGACTTAGGAGTGGTACTTAATAAAATTAAGTGTACTGCCAAAGAGGGACCAGAATTAGGTGTTAAATGAAAAACAAATATTCCAAGGATCATCAACAATGCAGGACAAGTGGAGAGAAAAAAATAAATCAAAGTACTGAAAGTACTAGGTCCATTTTTTCAGTATCATTATTAACAAAATGATGGATAAAAGACCTTTAGGGAACAAAAGTTCAAAACCATCTGAGCCGGGACTAGGCTCAGACTGTAGATTGTCACACTGCGTTCACTGCTTAAATCACAAAAACATGAGCCAGTTATTTTTTTCCTTGCACTTTGACAAGCACTGAGGCAGTACCTGCTACTCTCTGCCACCAACAGAGCAGCAAGTCTGAGTTTTGTGGTTGCTATGAGCAAACACAACAAAATGTAACAGATCAGCGTTTCCCCCATTGCCTCCCCCCTAAACAAGTAAGAAGTGACTCAAATAGGATGTTTCTGCTACAGATTAAGCCCAGCATTGTTCAGATTTGGCTTCAAGCCTAGCATTGTAGAAAACTTCTGCACCCAGTTTACGAGAAACTAGTCAAGCTTAATGTATTTGGTAACTTTTTATTTGTTAAAAATACGTGGCATCAGAATAAAATGTCAGGAGTATTTATTGATTGCCCTGGGTGAGTTGTTTACATGAATCAAGACTTGATTTTTCTATCTGGCATAACTGAACTACTCAGAGCAGCCGCGTGATGTTCTTCAGATACCCAGCAGATGCCGTCTGTGCTACACTGAGCACGCCTGCTGCACCCACAGGGAAAGACCCAAGGAATACACAACAGAAAAGAAAAGAAAA